>CAKMRK010001476.1:0-61042 GCA_928213465.1 Penicillium sclerotigenum | reverse complement strand
AGCCCCAGAGGAACCAGCAGCACCCGAGCCGGCTGCAGAAGAGCCAAAGGCGGAGGAAAAGCCAACAGGCAAAGGTAAGAAAAAGAAGGGCAAGAAGGGCAAGAAGGCAACTGAGCCAGAGCCAACCGCAGAACCGGAACCAGCCGAAGCGGCGCCGGAGCTTGAGATATCACCTGAAACAAGCGAACAACCAGCCGAAGCTGAAACAAAACCGGAAGTCGCACCCGAACCAACAGAGGCGCCAGCAGCAGAACCTGAACCTGCTCCACCTATAGTAGTAGAAGAAGAAGAAAAGGCTACCGAGGAGCCTGCCAAGGAACTAGAGCCAGAAGCTACGCCAATTGAGGAAACACCTGCTCCTGAACCCGAAGCTGCTACGGAGGACAAGGTAGAAGCTGTAGAGCCCGAGCCAGTCGAGGAGGCTTCGAAAGAGGCACCCGTCGAAGAAAGCACTCTAGCCGAGTCCGAGCCCGCTGCCGAGCCTGAGCCTGAACCTGCTACCGAGCCTGAGCCTGAACCTGCTACCGAGCCTGAACCTGAACCTACTTCCGAGCCTGCCCCCGAGCCCGCTGCTGAGCCTAAGCCTGAACCTGCTGCCGAGCCTGAGCCTGAACCTGCTGCCGAGCCTGAACCTGAACCTACTACCGAGCCTGCTCCTGAACCTGCCCCCGAACCTGCTGCTGAGACTGTAGCTGAGCCTCCCGCGGAACCTGTCGCTGAAGCTCCTGCTGAGCCTGATCCAGCTGCCGAGCCTGTTGTTGAAGCTCCATCTGAGCCTACTGCTGAGCCCGAGCCTGCTGCTGAGCCCGAGCCTGCTGCTGAGCCCGAGCCTGCTGCTGAGCCCGAGCCTGCTGCTGAGCCCGAGCCTGCTGCTGAGCCCGAGCCTGCTGCTGAACCAGAACCTGCCGAGGAGTCTGTTGAGGAAGTGCTAGTTGTTGAGGAAGTGCCGGCTGTTGAGGAAGTGCCGGCTGCTGAGCCCGAGCCTGCTGCTGAACCCGAGCCTGCTGCTGAACCCGAGCCTGCTGCTGAGCCCGAGCCTGTTGCTGAGCCCGAGCCTGCTGCTAAGCCCGAGCCTGCTGCTGAACCAGAACCTGCTGAGGAGTCTGTTGAGGAAGTGCCGGTTGTTGAGGAAGTGCCGGCTGTTGAGGAAGTGCCGGCTGTTGAGGAAGTGCCGGCTGCTGAGCCCGAGCCTGCTGCTGAACCCGAGCCTGCTGCTGAGCCCGAGCCTGCTGCTGAACCAGAACCTGCTGAGGAGTCTGTTGAGGAAGTGCCGGTTGTTGAGGAAGTGCCGGTTGTTGAGGAAGTGTCGGTTGTTGAGGAACAGCCCGCCGAAGAACCTGTGGCAGCTCCAGAACCAACTCCCACCGAGGAGCCAGTTGAAGAGCCTGCACCTCCTGCACCGGAACCCGTTGAGCCAATTCCTGAAGCTCCAGAGGCACCTGCCGCTGAAGAGAAGGAAGTGACTGAAGATGCTCCCGCTACTGTAGATCCTGTAGAGGAGGCTCCTTCCCCAGAACCAGCAGCTGAGGAGGCACCTGCTCCCGCCCCAGTGGAAGAGACACCAGTGGAAGAAGTGCCCGCTGTCGAGACACCCGCAGAAGCTGTGGTAGAGCCGGAAGTCGTACCCGATGAGACGCCAAAGGAAATCCCAGAGGAAACGCCTGCTGATGAGCCAACTCCCGAAGAGCCAGCTCCTGTTGAAGCTGCCCCAGCTGAGATCCCGGCGCCTGACGAATCCCCGGCTGAACCAGTAGTTCCGGACGAGGCCCCGGCTGAGACACCAGAGGCCGATGCAGCTGTAGTACCAGTCGAGACTCCAACGCCGGAAGAGGCATTGCCTGAGACACCGCCAGAGGAATCAACCCCTGAGCCAGAGGCTGCCAGAGACCTCCCCGCCGAAGACCCACCAGCAGAACCAGAAGCTGCCCCCGAGCCAGTCCCTGTCCCCGCTGGCGACGAAGTGGCGCCCGACGAGCTCGTACCACCCCCAGCAGATGCCCAGCCTGAGGTGGAGATGATCGACGCCGAGCCTCTTGACGAAAGCGCAGAAGCCGCAGCAGCCCGCCACTCCCGACGCCGCAGAAAGCGCAGCTCACCGAACGAGGGAGAGCGTCGGCAATCCAAGACATCGTCCGAAGGCCGCCGGGATCAACCCCAGCGCCAGAAGAGCGAGGGAAACATCCTGACCAACCGCTGGGCCAATGCACTGGAAGAAGCACGACGCCAATACGACGAGAAAGCCCAGCTGCAACGAAAGCAGCGCGCCCTCATCAATGAACGAGCGCACAGCGGCATCCCTGCCCCCGAAAAACTCAAGCGCTCGAAGAGCTCTTCCAGGGAGAAGATGAAGGAGAAGGAAAGGGCAATGGAACCAGAAATGGGGGCCGAAGTCATCGAATCCAGATCCAGACGCCGCACCTCCGACACTCCCTCGAACCAGCCTCTCGAAGGAGCCCGCTCAACCAGGACCTCTTCATCGAAGCTGGTATCAACATCGATACCGACTCCCAAGCCTCGCGCCTTCCTGCGATACATGACTGAAGGCAAATCGGATACCAATGGGCCGTTGCTGCGCCTGAATGCCGCCAAGGCTTCACCGCCAATTGAAAGGCCGCGCCGGTCATCTACAAGTCATAGTAGTGGTAGCCGTCACGATCGGGCGGAGAACGAAGAGCGACAATCTAATAGTCGGTCTAGTGGATCACGGTCGCGGCGCGAAGAGGAGCCTCCTCGTGAGCGTGTTGAGCACACTGAGAGTAGGAGATTGCGACGCTCATCGACGGCTGAGCATGGTCGATCCAGGGAGGAGAGGAAGGAGAGAGAGAGGGAGAAAGATCGGGTGGAGAAGGAGCGTGAGCGTGAGCGCGAGCATGCACGTGAACGAGAAATAGAGAGAGAGAAGGAGAGGGAGAAGAACCCTGAGGGCTCCTCCCGGCGTTCCAGGGAGACGAGAGAGATTCGCTCTCATCGTCGCCACAGGCGCGAGGAATCGCCTCCCCGAGAGGAGTCGAAGCTGAAGGGTCTCTGGAGATCGATTGCTGCCCATTGAGACCGTAGAGATTGCTGTTTTGCGTTTTTGATTTGCTTTCACTTTCAACCTTGTCTTTTTACTTTAACGGGGGTGGTTTGTGGTTTGACAGAATGATCTATATGTGACAGTATATGCTTGATGAACTTGTGCTTGCATTGGGAAGCGAATCATTGCAGGAGTCCTTGACTTGATTTTATTAGCCAGATTTGATTCAATACGCATCAACTTGACAAGGATTTGGATCGAGGCTATCTCGAGTGCCTGTACTCCGTATGCGCAGTCTCTTGTTGTCGTCGTAGTATCTGTCCAATTTGACTTCCTAACGTCAATCCCATCATTCGTGTCATGTTTCATGATGTATGTCATTTAACGCAAAACCGGTATCTTCGCCAGTGGCATCAGTCGTAAACAGTAGAAAAGTCGCCCGAGAATCAAATACAACACGCAAAATGCAAAGCCCTAAACCAGACAGTCCGAATAAGCAGCAAAATAAATCAAGTCTACTCACTCTTCGCCGGAATCACTCTAGCACACCACCCACACCAGGCACGATACAAACCCTTCTCCTCCCTCTCAAGATAATTCCCCGTCTCCCTCTCATCCTCATGCTCAACAACACAAGCACCAACATTAACCCTCTTCTTAGACTTATGCTTAACAACGCCACCCAACCCAATAATCTCCTGCCTGAAATACCCAGGCTCCTCATCATCATGGTTATCCGTTGAGATACTATTCCCCTCATGACCAAACGACGGAGGAGGTGCAGGACTCTGTGCCCTACTACTGGTATCACTCCCAGACCCAGACCCCTCATCAGCCTCACAGTCAACCTCAAGCTCAATCTCCTGCGCAGCAAGACAGCTGTCACCACGCCCGCACTTAACGCCCTGGTAGCCTTCACCAACGCCAGTACCCAGCCCGCCGCCAAGATATGTGCTGTAGCGCGTGCGCCATGCCCAGACACGACGGTATGTCGTGTCATTACTACGCAGCGTGGTTCCACACTGTGTGCACAGCCAGACAGCTTCCTCGCAATTACAGGGTCTACGTGCGAACGCAATTGCCGCGACACTTTTCTCATCCCATGAGCCGGGCGTGTGCGGGTCTGAGGTGGTATATGAGAGGTGGAAGGAGAGTGGCGCTTCGCCGCAGGGTCGACAGAGGCGGCGGATACGGTTTTTAAGGGCTGGTTGGGAAGGGGGTTTGATTGTGCAGTTCTACAGAGCTGGGGTTAGCGACTTGGTGGTCTATGTTGGAGGGAGCGGATTCCGCTTACTCTGCATACAACCTTGGCGCAGCGTCGACATTCGCCCACCATGTCGCGCGCGCATTTACCCACCTTCCCGCGGGTCATACGGCTATGTTCGCCGCTGGGACGGCTTAGCAGTCGTATGACTGATTTGACACTGTCTGGGAGGACAGAGCCGCTGTCTAGCATCTCTGCTAGGGTTTCGATATATTCATTTTCGCACCGGAGAGTCTCTCTCGCTAATTGGTGGCGGAATGGTGCCAAGTTCACATGGAACTGGCGACATGTACTCGATAGGGCGTAGAGAGTATTCAGGTCGATGGCGCGAGCGATTTCTTTGACGATACTACTCCGTATGGGGTGACGTGTTAGCTGGATCTGAACCTTATTTTCCGGTTTTTGGCGGACAAGTACATACGGATAACAACTCAAGGCCGCGGAGAACCCATTCCGATTCGGGTTTAGGATCTCATCGGTCGTTTTATTCGGCGAAGTTAGCGATGTGGGTAGTTCGGCCGGGTCCGACGCGATGGAGTCAACCATCACAGGGAATAATGGCTTCTCCAAAAGTCCCGATCCATCAGGAAATGCATCGTCGAGGTCGACAAACACCACCATGCTGCTCCATCAGAGGCCTTTTCTCAAGATCAGTTTCATCAGATAAGATCAAGGGGTCTTTATAGTGCCCTATAAGTTTATGGAAGTGAATGGCCCGAGGGTGGGATGATGGAGGGGGAATTAATTGCCGCTCTGAAGACCAGGGCGGTGAGTTACGTGATCGCGTTTTAACTTCAACTTCACGATGTATTTGGATTATGGATTTCAACTATTCGCAGAAATAAGGCCTGATACTATGGATTATGTTAGAAGTAGAGCAATAATAGAATAATATACGTCATACTCCCCCAACTAACCCCGACCAAAGCACCGGGGAGGCTATGGTCAACTCCGATATGGAGTATATAGGAGTATATAGGAGTATATAGTTAGCTACATAAGCCGAGCTCTTTGTTTCCCAATAGGGCAAATGATGCCGTTTTATACCTTTACAGTAGTTTATTCTCCCCTTTCAATTTGGTATACACGTATACACTATTCAGTAGAATCTTTCTTAGGGAACTCCAAGAGTTTAGGGAATCAAGTTCTACAACACATGTTACAAGTGGACCTTGGCCAAATGCCCCATGGGGAGTTAGGTAATTATAAGGTTCCCCCCTGTGGGCAAGGTTGGAGTCATTCATTAAACTTCTCCCAATTCGTCAGACTTGCCGAGGACTAAAGGAACACTTCTTTCCATTCATTTGTAACAGCCCTGCCCTGCAGAAATTAGTGGGCATTGATAAGCGTTTGATATCCCCCCCTCCTCATATCGCCATATCCCCCGCTCTCCCACTTCCCTATCATCCAAGCCATGCCACTCAACGCCAAAGCCGTATACGCCCGTTTGGATGCGGACTATGTCCCATTTGCTAGTAGACGGAGCACTGTCCACAGCACCAAGGGCATCGTATCATGCACTCAACCACTAGCCGCTGCTGCGGGTCATAAGATCCTGAACCAGGGTGGAAACGCAGCGGTATGCACCTTATTCAATCCTATATATCGCACCCAATTTTAACAATACTGACTTTAATACTCTCACCTAGGATGCCGCTGTTGCCGTGGGTAAGTCTTGCCTCGAATTGCATAATCATAGCAAGAAACAATCGAACTAATCTCATGCTTCTACAGCCGCGAGCCTCAACATGACCGAGCCCGGCTCCACGGGCATCGGTGGTGACATGTTCTGTCTTTTCTACAATGCCAAGACGAAGAAGGTGCATGCGCTCAATGGATCTGGTCGGTATCCTGGTAATGCCAGCTTAGAGAAAGTCCGCAAGGACCTAGGTCTAGCCCCTGGTGAGCCGGGAAACATGCCCATGTTAAATGCTCTAGCTGCGACTACGCCTGGAGCGGCTGCAGGATGGGTTGATACTGTTGAGAAGTTTGGTAGTGGTAAGTTGTCGCTCGAGCAGATTCTACAGCCTGCTATTGAACTGGGAGAGGAGGGGTTCCCCGTGTCGGAGCTTTCGTCTTATGGTGTAAGTATTCAATTTCCAATCGCAATCGCACCATGGCACTATGAACTAACCCATGCATGCAGTGGAATGAGTCCGAGAAAGATATCCGCAATGCATCTCCTAATTTCCGTGAAATGTTGAAAGACGATCCATCAGCCAAAGATGGCGTGCGAGCCCCACGTCCAGGCGAGATCATGAAGAATCCCACTCTAGCCAAGACCTTCCGCACGCTCGCTGCAGAGGGCAAGGCAGGATTCTATCGGGGCCGGGTCGCAGAATCCATCGTCAAGGTGGTGCAAGATCTCGGCGGCTACATGTCACTCGAGGATCTAGCCTATCACGCCGAGATTGGGACACAAGAAGTCGACGCGATTTCACTCAAGTTTACCGGCCAGGACATCGTCTCCAAAGCAACACCCGGCACAGATGGCGAAGCCAACCAAGGCGTTGAGATCTGGGAGCACCCACCAAACGGCCAGGGTATCGTGGCGCTAATGGCACTCGGCATCATGGAGGAACTCGAGAAATCAGGAAAGATTCCCAAGTTCACCGAGGCCCAGCATAACTCCGCCGAGTACCTACACGCCGTGATCGAGAGTCTGCGCATCGCCTTCGCCGACGCAGCCTGGTGGGTCACAGACCCAGACGTGGAGAGCGTGCCTTCGCAAGGCCTCCTCGACCGCGCCTACCTCGCAGAGCGGGCGAAGCTGTTCACACCCGAACGCGCAGCAGATATCATAGACCACGGCAGTCCGGCGCACAACCACTGCGACACAGTGTACTTCGCAGTAACAGATCGCGAGGGCAATGGCATCTCTTTCATCAACAGTAACTACGCCGGGTTCGGAACGGCGATTATTCCCGCTGGCTGTGGCTTCTCGCTGCAGAACCGTGGTGCCAATTTCTCGCTGCAGGAAGGCCACCCTAATGCCCTGGCTCCGCGCAAGCGACCATACCACACTATCATCCCAGCCCTTGTCACTAATATCGCCGATGGCTCTTTACACTCCGTTTACGGTGTCATGGGTGGCTTTATGCAGCCGCAGGGCCATGTGCAAGTTCTGCTCAACATGCTTGCCTTTGGGTATCATCCCCAGGCAGCGCTTGATTCGCCACGCTTCTGTCTTGCTGCGCCCAATGACGAGAGTACTGACGGCACGGTGTGGGTTGAGGAGGGTATTAGTGAGGCTGCTGTGGAGGGGCTGCGTCGTCTTGGTCACAAGATCAAAGTGTTGAGTGGTTGGGAGCGGGCTGCATTTGGTCGCGGCCAGATCATTCGCTCATACTACGATGAAGGGAAGCTGGTTTATGCTGCAGGCAGTGATCTTCGAGGCGATGGGATGGCGTTCCCTTTGCTGTAGAGGCTTCCTTGAGAATGATTGAGATGAAAATTCAATTGTAGACTATATACATAGTCACGATCAGCTATCAGGAAGTTTGAGTTTTTACTTTATTCTTTCTATTTATTTTCCTGTTTGGTTTTCCTTCTCTTGAAACATCTTCGTAGATGTTCATCAGATCTCTCTACCAACGTACAGCCGACTACACCAATGAATGCGGAACCTTCTGTCCACTAGAGCATAAGTAAAAGATTACTTTGTTCCAATACAATCAGTCCATGCTGAGAAGCCTGTTTTCTATCACATGAATGTCCGGTATCTTATATACCTATACATCCTAGGAAAGGACAAGTGAAAGATGGATCGATATAGGGACATATTGGGCAAACCCCAAGCCCATTCCCCGATTCTAAAACAGAAAGCTCTCTATAAGAGTTAGAAACCGAATGTCTCAAACTTCCTGATAGCTGATCAATTGTAGACTATATACAATTAAATTTCCATCTCTATCATTCTCAAACCCTAAGCCCATTCCCCAATTCTAAAACAGAAAGCTCTCCACAAGAGTCAGAAACTGAATGTCTCAAAGTATAACCATAACCGCTGGTGCAATCTTGTACCTAATACAGGAAGGTGATCGTACTACAATGCCAAAAACATAACTATAACACAATACACCAAACCTAATCAAGCTTCACCAAATGCACATCATAACTCAAGCAGGCAGGTGGTCTAAATGAAAGCGAGTGTCCCTAAAGCCGCGTGACTCCCAGGAGAGCCCCTGATCGACACGCCATGTTAGCCATGCCCCACCACCAAATCCGCGACAGCTCCAGCTTTCTAGAGTACTCAGGAGAGGGGGTAAACAATAAAAGATATTCACCTTCATAAACTAAAAGGAACCAGATCATCAATGTATGAGTATGCGCACAAATAAACGAATATCAACCCCCAGCTCCCGATCTTGAACCAAGCCAACCAACCTATACTCCATACCCTATACCGACTACATACATACATACATACATACTTGTAATCCCTCCCAACGACCAATTCCAGATCGAAGCCCCAAAAGCCCACATAGATACTCTAGCGTAGAGACACGCGAGATGAAAACGACCCATACCCGAATCCACAGGGAATATTCCAAATCCAAACAGGAACGCCCAGTTCAAATGAGGTTTCTCCCAAGAGACCCCGGATCGGGTTAGCGTGGAGAACGAGGAGCGAACAGGGGGGAGAAGAGCAGATCCGTATACCACATTGAGAATAGCCCGGGTACAGTACCCTCCCTATGTTGTAAGAGCTGGTTAAAATATGCGTTTTCACGTTTTGGCGTTTTCCGGGTCGTCCGGGAATATCAGGTGGAGTTTTTAATGTTCCAGGACTCCAGAGATACGGCCGAGAGTGAAGTTTCGGGGATTTTGTAGAGCTTTGAGTTTGGGTGGGCGTTTTCTAATTTGAATTGTCGACTCCGTAATTTGAATGGTAACCCGACCTTGACCTTGCCAGGGTTGGAATCGAGATGTGATATCTAGCCCTAGTGCGTAATGCCTTATGCCTTAATGCCTTAAGGGAACCATGGAAGGTTTTAGCTTCAAGGTTGTACAACATACACAAAAAGTATGTTTATCTTCGAGGTGGATTTCCAAGGTTGTTCCGCTTTACATAAGCTGAAGTTTATGCAAGGTTCTCCAATGCCCAGGTGCATTCTCAGATCGGAGATCGCTTATCTCGCTTGGGTCCAGGGTATGACGGCAACCGACGGTGATTTTAAGTTAAACTTTATATCAGGAGGAAGTAATATGTCATTTTATCGAATTTGGAGCTATACATTTATAAAATGCGGGATATGGTAGGATTGTCGTAAAACGGAATTTGCGGTACATTGGAATGGCCTGCAGGGGTATAAAGTGTATAGTAGTCAAGAATGCAAAGGAAAAAAGAACAATCATGATCATGTCGTCGGAAATCACACATAAACAAGCACGTCAAACAAAGGGGGAAAAAAAAGGAAACTCAAACCTAACGCTCAGTTCGTGTCTGGGATGCAAGACCAATGAATCAATCAACCAATATCGCTTATCTTCTTCGGTCTTTCTATTTGGAATAATTGTGGATGGCGGCCGGTGGACCCGGAGTCTGGGTGGTCACACTCCGAGCAAGAATAGAGACAGGTGGAAAGACAGGTGGAGAGCTCAGGTAATGACGATTGAGCCATTTGTAAGGAGTCGAGACCACCCTCAAAAGACACACCAGTGGCCCTCGGGAGCCCCGTCCCTCGGACCCACATCTGTTTTTTTTTGCCATGGAGTCCAAGGTTTTCCATGGCTGTTGGATCATCCGCGCTAGTTTTGTATAGGGGGTAAATGCCCGGGTCGTCGTGTCGTCATAAGATTCGGCCGTCTATACTCAATGTAGTTTGTTCAAGGAGCTTCGATAATCTTTTTACATCCCCCAGCTCACGGGCTGGAACTGATGCATGGAGTGAACCTGGTCATCGTAGGGAAGGCAGTCTGCGCTGGACCAGGAAGGAGAAGGGTAGTGGCACTGGACAGGCTGAAGGTATATTAGTCAATGGTTATATCGAATAATCTCCAAAGAAAACTCACTGGCTGGATCATATTCTCCTCCATGGACATGGGAACTAGATGCGACGGAGGCATGCCAGCATCAGTATCCCAGCGGAGGGGAGTGTGCATCTGAAGTGGGGACGAAGTGACCTCTCCCTTCAGCATATTCTTTGGGTACTGGTCGATGACCGACACAGACGCGGAAGAGATGGAGGAGCTAGAGTGGGGAGGAAGAGAGAAAGTCGCATCCGACAGAGGTGAGGGGCAGGTCTCTGCCGGGGAAGAGTAGAACGGGCTGTCGTCAACGGACTCCGGGAGCTGGCTATGGAAGGCCGGGCGGGGCTGTAGGGGCAAGTCGATGCCGCTCCACATCAATGAGCAGTCGTTGTTGGCCAGGTCTGGGTGAATTCCAGGAGCCACAAGTGAGCCGATGGACATAGAGTGTGAATGGGGGGCTGCGGCTAATGGCATCCCGTGGTTCATTGACATACAGCGCGGGACAGCGGACTCGGTTGCGATGGGCTTTTGGGTGTTGGATGCCCATGAGGACTGCTCTGATTGCGATTCGAGTTCGCTGCCATTATTGTTAGTATGCGCCATGTCGCAAAAAAGCTTCCTATAGTACTCACTGTCTCTCCATGTGGCGCGCAAGTAGATCAGCACGGTGGAATGCCTTCTTGCATCCTTGTGTTGCACAACGGTACGATGCCTCGGGGTTATGGTTCAACTCATGGCGTCTTCGGTGCTCAGCCCTGGTGAAGACCTACAATGGAGTCAGTTTGGTTAATCCGATAGGTGTATATGATTGCGCCGACCTTTCCACATGCCGGGTATTGGCAGGCATGTACGCGCTTTCCCTTCTTAGCCTTGCTGATGCGATGGGTGGTTGGTGTATAGGTGACAGGCATAGTGGCATCTACCGGAGAGGTTGTACGCATGTTGTTCTTCCGACCTGCCATGTTGGACTTGGGAGCAAGTTGCTGAGGTTCCGGTGAAGAAGAGGAGGAGACGGAAGGCGAGTTCAAGACAGCGACGATGTGGTTTGGACTGATGCGCCCTGTAGATCCCCGGGTCATGATGTGTAGAGAGAATGGAGGAGAAAGAGTAGATAAGTAGGGAGGAATGGAATGATATATAAGATATAGATATGAGGCTGTGAATTATGAAGATGTGAGCTGCAGAGAATCCTGACAGAGAAGAGATGAAGAAGAGAGGAGAGTGGACTGATATAGAGGGAACGATATGCACGGTAGAAAGGCTGTTCCTACAGATCTACGAGACGGATTAATAGACTTTGGGTAAATTAGAGGAAATTAATATGTGCTAAAAAAAAATAATTAAAAATAAATAATAAATAAGGAATTAATCCTTAAAATATTCATGCTAATTATAATTCCAACAAAAATAAATCCAACATAAGGCTAACTAAGGCTAACTGAGATTAGATCCAGGGTAAAAAAAAACCAGCACGGGCGTGGAGGCGATGATCGCTCTGCGGGATGATCAGAGCATAAGCCGTACTAAATTTACACGACAGGGGCATTGCATTAGAGCCAACATGCGTGCGGCTGAGGCGCACTTTCCAGTCCGCCCTTTAATGATCCATAACAAGAAACTCGGTGGAATAACCTGTTGGCTGTGTTGGTTGGAGATAGCGCGATTTCGCTACCGTTCGTCGCGGAATGGGCGATTACTATGAATAATTTAGTGTGTATTACCCTAGTTGTATAAGTATATATATATAGTGCTATAAGAGCAAATTAGATGAATTCCAAATCCCGTCACCACCTTTTTTTTAAAAAAAAAAACAAAAACAAAAAAAGAAAAACAAAACCTATTGAACAGGAAATGGAGCCGCTAAGATGACTCTGATATTCCAAATCCCGCGTGGACGTGGAGGAGCTTTCACATCGAAGACTGCGAGTCCAAGCTCCCACGGAATGCAACGGGTTTGCCCCATCAAAAAGCTAAGGTAAATATTAGTGGGTTATGCGCTGGTTTAGGCAACTCGCATGACCATAATGGGAAACGCTATTCCGCATGTAGCATGTAAGAGGCTCGCTACAGGGCTGCATCGATACCAGCTACTGACTAGCGGGTGATATTACTGAATTAGGAATACAGCCCAAACATGGAAGATGGTCATTCTCGATTCTTTTTAGTTCCTTTTCTGGCTTCAATATATTTGTTATGAATAAATATATACATATATAATAGATATAGATGTAGATAGCAAAAAGACCGTACTGGAAATTGTTGGATATTTCCTATAGGTATGGATATGATCTTAGGGAAAACGGGAGATTCGGTGGAGGTGGATCCTTGGACCCAACCAAAGCCTCAACCAAACTTGAAGTCGATAAAACCAAACTAGACCAAGCTCACTAAACCAAAAGTAGAAAGGGCATAAGTAAAAGTAAATTAAAGAAACAAATTAAAAACTAAGAATTAAAATTAAAAATAATAAAAATAATAAAAATAATAATAATAATAATAAAAATAATAAAAATAAAAATAATAAAAACAAAAGAGCAATAAAGCAAAGTCAGCCTAGTGGGGGCCCCCCCGGCCCTTGGCTGGCGTGTCTTGGCATTTTGTCTTCCAAAGGTTTAACACTTTTGTTTCAGTGCGCCGATCCTTAACTCTTGTGGGTGGACACATACCCCAAACCCACGGCACGGAATCTCAAAACGTCCCAGTTCATCCCGGGGAAACCACTCGGTGGAACGGTTACTATATTTCCTACTATATCTTACTATATCCTACTCTATTGTGCATCGAACTATTGATTTTCATCCTATTTAGATGAGTCCCCATACACACACCATCTTCTCCCGGGGCCCAAACATCTGGTGACTAAGTTGCCCTGCACCCCGCCCCAAGTGACATTGCATAACCGGAGAATAGCTCCCCTGTCACCCTCGTGGCAGAGCAAGCATCAGGAGCCGAATCCCAGAACAGTGGCAAGCAGCTTACTGCATTAATACACTATCTATAGCAAGATTTAGATGCTTAATATATTATACTACTGCATCCCTAAAACACGCTATCTGCACTATCCCTGATTCCCCTAAATTTCTGGAAAGAATCATTCTGCAAAGCACATCCCTAAAAAGAACAATAGACTAACATAACAAGTGGGAGTGAACATTATGCAGTAGGGGACCTCGAAGGATCATCCCAGGCTAAAATATGACCGTGCTGACTTCCTATCACTATCGCGACCGTTTAGTAAAGACCAGACAAATCAACGGGCTCTAGGTAGTTAGATGGCTGTGGGGAGAGGAGTGTGGAATCTAGTTGTTGCAAGATCCACCGTTTACAATGTAAGTTACTTCAGATTAATGATCCGCGATGAAAATCTTGATCTGGACTGCAAGGCATTCTTGCAGAGAATCATGAAACATACTTTGGAACTGGATATAGATGGGCAGCCAGAAATGGAAGGAGTCGAATATGCAGCGTGCGGGAACTACCACAGCCACTTTTTTTCCAACTTCCAAGTTTAGACACACATGATGCATCTCCTGCATCTACTCCCGTACCCTTGTATATACTTCTCCGTAACTAGCCAAGAGAAAGAGGGGTCTTATCCCATGTTTGATCGGCTGCTGCGGCTAGGGTCAGAAAGAGGGCTTAGCCTGGGGTTTGTACGGAGTATCGATAATTTAATCAAAGCTTTTGTTTTCTTTTCTTTTCTTTTCTTTTCTTTTTTTTTCACTCCTTTGGTTTATTTTTTTATTTTTTATTCTTTTCTTTTTGGCTGGGACTAACTAGTGTTAAAATCGATTGTCATTCGCTACCACTCTTGTTGTGCATAATCTTGATCTAAGCCACTTCCGGTGTAGAGTAACCGATATTAATATGGATTGTGTACAATGGCTAATTGTGGTCTTGTTAAAGATGGAATTCAATGACCGAGATCTTATTCGAACTATTTGCCCCCGTGCTTGCAATTTCCCACATGCCTCATGCTTGTTGGTCTCATCTCGCTTGCTAGCGTCTGTGTGGATCATTTAGACTGTTCAAATCTTACGGTGATGTAAGCAACTCATCTCTTTTTTTTATTTTTTTATTTTGGAACAGTATTTACTATTTCATAGCGCTGTTGGAATCGTCGGCCAATTGATGATACTGATATCCGTGGGGGATGTGGTATCCCTAGGTGGGATGATGCTGCATTGGTAGTGTCTTGCAGACTAAGCTGCCAGTCTTGGAAATATGCTCTCTATGCTGTACTACAGAATCTATTAAAAGTCTATTAACGCCTTCTTCTTTCCTTGTTGAGATGAAGATTACTCTGAATATTACACAGACGAATGAGCCTTGCGCCTACAATAGCAACGGGTGTCATGAAGAACACGAGGAAGGGCATACAAAGTACAAATGACCGTGGTCAGCAGTATAGAACTAGCGAGTCAGAGAGCTTGGTTGAATGTTGGTTCTTTTTTTAGATGCTTACAACACGGGTGGGCATGCACCTGGGCATGCACCTGGGCATACTAGGCCGTGCACGCTAGTCTACTTTTCATTGAAAATTAATCTTTTAGCCACAACTACTCTAGTACTCCGTACTTTAGATATTCTTCTCATTTATCACATGTTATAAGGCATCCCAAAAAAAAAATCATTGTTACATCGACTGTGCCTTGAATAGATGGTCTCTGTCACCAGCCAAATAGATCGAATCATTGCTTCCACGTCATCTAAGATAGGTACATCAGGGTACTCCATATGGAGTATTCCGTCCAACATACTCCGTACATAATATACATATACGCTCCCTCCCTAATTCGTTCCTGATCGACATAATAGCGCCCGAAACTAATTTGCGGCAATGGAGCATGGAGCAGAAACAGGACATATTTCGAATTAAATTAAATCAGAGCTATCGGCAACGTGACCCCATATTCCTGACCCTCAAGGTATTACGGGGTTCCTAAATACCCGGGTTCCCAGCATCGACATGGGCTACTTAGAGTACATCCCTTGAAACTGTCAGGATTTGCATTTGCACATTTTGGACTTCAATCTGGACCCAAAAAAAGAGGGGGGAATAAGGGGGAAATAATAATAATAATAATAATAAAAAAGAAATATATAAGAGCATAAATGCGGCCTTTTGCTTTCCCCACCGGCCCCTCTCAAGCTTTAGAGGCTCTTTAATTTCAATCAGGCCATGGCCAAAAGGTGGCCCTTCCGGGCCTCTCTCGTCCGTTAATCGGTGAACCTCCCTTTTAGCCTCCCGCGGGGGATCTCGCGATATTTAACAAAGTTAAGCATCGAAGGCGAAAGTGGCAAAGTTACGGATAAAGCATGTTGTGCTCTAATGATATAATAGT
Organism: Penicillium sclerotigenum; assembly: GCA_928213465.1. Taxonomy (NCBI): domain Eukaryota; kingdom Fungi; phylum Ascomycota; class Eurotiomycetes; order Eurotiales; family Aspergillaceae; genus Penicillium; species Penicillium sclerotigenum. The sequence goes on along the minus strand of CAKMRK010001476.1, from coordinate 45,444 downwards.
CACGATGTACTCCGTACATCATAAGAAATCCTAAGAAGCATGGGATTATTCCAAGGTGAATCTCACCTCAGATCCAGTAGAACTTGCTCTAATTGGCGGAATCGCTATTGTTTTTGATTCGCTTGATCGCACGAGATAACCCGCTCTAGGTCTGGGCACTCCCAGAAAGACTCTTTAATGATATTGCGCAATTATTACCGAAAGTGAGAAGTGGCCCGAAAACTTGGGCCTCGCTACACATACTTCCCTTGGAGTTGCGGCTATTCCCGATGTCCCGGTTGAACTACTCCGTACAAGGAGCTTTTTTCGGGATTAGCCAAGAAAAAAAAAATAGGAGTTATCGGCTACAGCTGATGGATTTAGCTTTTCGCTTAGAAATATAGGAAATGTAGTGGGTTTTACCCCTTACTTTGTGCTCCCATACTGCGGATATCTAAGCCCACACCGTTGAAGTCGAATTGAATTGCATCCACGTGGAAAAAAATGGGCTAAATTGCCGTAAGGAAGCGATGGTGTACATTATACAAATCAAGTTAGGTCAGATCCACTCAGTTATGCGATTATCCCCGTTCTAGCGAACAATATGACCTTGATATTGTTAGTGTTGGTTTGGTCAAATCAGTTCGTCTCTTCTTTCCCTCGTTTCTATGTTGTACATTGTTAGTAGTACTACCGGTAAACGCTCGATTCGTATATCCTGGATGGAACGGGTCCTCGTGCATCTGTGTAGCTTAATGCACCCACCATATACACGTATGTTAATGTACAACGTACTTAGTCTCTTGCCAAGCAAGGTCCACAGAGCCAAAAAAAAGTGTGATCGATCAGCAGTCCAGTCCCGTAGAGCAGATCGTCGCTATCTGTCAAGGTCTTTTTGACCCATCGTCACTGGCGATATTTAGTGAGGCATTTGTCTTCCAAGGTTCCCCTGCCTGCATTGGTCGAAGCAAACCATACCGAATACAGCATACTTGCAGGGATCATCCGAGAGATTAACTGAATTCACGAGAAGAAGACTCGTCATCTGCACACTCCTTGCCCTTGACAATCCCTTTCTTTATCCATCTCCCGAGATCTACCATGCTTACGGTACTCCGTAGTGCTATCTCATCCGCCAGGATATATCCACGGACACTTGCTAGGGTATGTATATACGAACTAACATTTTGTACATCGTCATGAAATCTACCCATGCTTCCCCATTCCTGGGGTACTTCCCCACATGGACTCAGATCGTAGCAATCCATGGATCCTTTCACTTGAAAAAGGCAAGAGTCAAAGTCTGGGCCTTACAAAGTGGAGCAACGGGTTTACCGAAGTCGAACGAATAAATAAAATGATCGCTGATTTTCTCTTACAGGAAGGTGTTCGGCATAATCCCGGCAATTGTACGGAGGACGGAGTACAACATACCGATATTCTATATTATTCCATGCTTGCTTCTTCCCACGTTTGTACCTTTGGGGATATGCTAATGGCGTAAACCCCCTGCAGGGCCTCACGTTTCAGATAGTCCCGTCGATCAGGCCATGCCATGTGGCCGTATTTTGCAAGGCAGATTTCGAGCGCCTGAGCACCGGATACCGATGCCTATATCTGGTAATGATCGTTGTTTTCCGATCTAATATTCAATCTGTTGTCATGGCACTGCTGTCACGATCTCCAGGTATAAATAAGAAGTCGAGTCTCTCAGAAAATGATGTATAGGGGATTGCGATAGGAGTAGTTTATTTCTCAATATACTCGTCTTGGCTCTGTGCCTCCTTTTTTTTGAAAGAAAAAAAAAGAAAGAAAAACGTTTTCTTTTGTTTTCCTTGAATAACCAAGAAAAAGCAATGCACAGTACTTTGTACTGCGTACCCGAGTCCACGGCCGAGTTCCAACCAGGAAATAGACATAATTAATTTAATCCACCGCTTAATTTCCTCGATTTTTAGCGGGCTTGCATTGGGCTTGCGTCGGTCTTGCATTGGGCTTGCGTCGGTCTTGCATTGGCCTTGCATTGGCCTTGCATTGGTCTCGCATTGGTCTTGCACCAAGGAGTATTATCCCTGTAGCCCATGTGGCTCCATTGCACAAAAAAGGAAGGAAAGAAATGAGAGCTAATTTAGGGCATGTAACCATGTACTACTGTAGCAGATGCATATAGATTAGCATTAGCTATTTCTAGTCATTAGTGGTCATTAGTGGTCATTAGTGGTCGTTAGTGGTCATTTGCGATCATTTGCGATCATTTTTAGTCATTGACCGTTAACTAAAACAGGAATAACTCACTTAGTCCCCATTACCGTGTCCATGTCCACGGACAAGCATGCCTGTCGTTACTATGTAGGATCCGGAAGGTGCTCGTGTTGATCCATGATTTTAGTGTCTTTACTATCTTTACTATCTTTACTGTCTTTACTGTCTTTATATGTTATACTTATTTATAACCATTACTCCCATCCACTCCCTCCGCTCCCTCCACCCCGTCCACTCCGTACCCGATATTATTAGTTTATTAGTCTCCATAGTAAATTGACTTGTGGGAGATTCTCCCGATCGGCTCGGAGATACTTTTTCGTCCTATCAGCTAAAACATATCCTATGTATACCCCAGAGCTATCGTAGACCATACGAACATAGAAACTAATGTAGAATATCAGATACGTTTACTTCTTAGTAATCAGTTAGGAGTGTTATTGTCCTAAACCCGCCAAAACCCGATCAGCAACGAGGGACCGGGGTTTGCAGGGATGTTTGAAAAAATTATTTCTCGACCTAAGACTTTTATTTCCCAGCTAGGGGGTAGGAAAAATGTAACTCTAGACCGGAATACGAAGCCAACATGCACAACAAAGGGGTGTAAATGAACTAATCTTGAAAAAAAAAAAACAGACCTTGAGAGACATTTATTTACTCCAGACATGGCAGTTTAATCTCACAGTATGGGGCAAACTAGATCGACGGATATTGTACACGGATCATGGTTCGTCGATTCTTCGGGTTATCCCCGTCTCTCATTTCCTTATATTACAGATGTTCTTCTGCGGAGACCTGGAGACATATACGCCCTACCTATACGGAGAGTCTTATCTTCCGACGTGCGACGGAGTTAATTTCTTCGCCCTCTTCCGTGTCATCGAGACCACATGGCCCAAAACTGCGGGCCTTTGCAGATCACACAACGGGTGTGTCGGTGTCGTAGAGGTCCTCCCCAGTTTGAAGTCCCTGACTCACTAACCTAGTTTAGGGAGGTTGATATTTTTTTTTTTTTTTGGAGGGCGTCACACTAAGCTCAAACCAGCTATACGCTTCAAGCCTTGCCAGCATGCAAAATAGACTGGTTACTAATATAACTCTCCGAATGCTACCTCACAAAAGCTAATTAAGGAATATTAAGCCGACTTGTGTCAGTAGTCAACAATAGGATTCCCCGATTCGAGGAAACTGTTATTCTGCAACCAACAGGCCAACAACAGCCTCAAACCAATCGGCGTAGAATTACTCCGCCTAGATCCCATTCGAGATGCATATGGAAGGGCTTAATGATAGATGATCACCACGCGTCATGACATCATGTGCAACGGATGTTCTGGGCGCCAGCATGCATCTGCCTAGTCATGCTTGTTAACGCTGTTGGATTTTCTGCGAGTTCGATTGGCTTATTGTTCTGCAACCTGGGGATGACCGTGTAACAATTGTCCGATTGGGGGGCCTGAAAATAGGAATGGTTAGTGTGCTATTGTTGTCCTCTAGGCCTTTTTCAGATGCAATGCATAATATAAATATAAATATATACTTGTGGAATGATCGGCGTCTGTTTCAGTCCACATGATTTCCGGGCATATCGGCAATTTTCTCCGGATTCTCCGAATGTAGACCTCATATTTGACATAGGTCATGAGAAGGAAATAATATGGGACCATCTGTTCTCTGTACGGAGCACCGGGGAGGGGAGGACTTGGCAAAGAGTAGTGGACCAAGTAGATCCGAAACAGCCCGACCAATCTCCCTGTGCTATCCAGCTGAAGTAAAGTGTCCAATATCTTGAGCGGGTAATCTCCAGCCTCCGCGGGAAGTTCTCCATCCTGCGTTGGGAGAAGCGTTATTTTATCGACATGTCTGATTCATCAGCTGAAACTGGCTACCAACCAGACTAGCATGGCTAGCATCCTTCAATCTCTTTTCTCTCTCCTGCAGGTCTAGATCCTCGCTAAATTAGCATCCCTTGGAGCCATGTGGCCGTTAAGTCCGGTTCAACCCCGGTCTAAGTCCGCTTAACCGCTGTTGTGTCTGGCGTTGATCTACTTGGGCAAGCTCGGCGAGTTTGTCATGTCGGGGGGCTCGGCGGTTCGGGGTTCGGCGGGAGAGGCTATGCAGTTATTGACTAGTTAGTTGGCTAGGATTGGGGCTGGCTGGGTGGCAGTCATGACTCATGTTACCTTTTTCCAGGTCCGTGTGTATCTCTCTCCTGATTTCATGGAAAGTGAGGGGATAGCATGCTAGGCATCAGCGAAGGGAAGCTGGAGGTTATCCTCTTGTCTGGGTTTGGTGGTTTGGTCGGAAGATGGAGACTGAACTGGATTGTTTGATGCTCAATCCTTTCTAGTCTACATCTAGTCCAAGAGCCATGGGCTTTCAAAGTCGAGAATATTCTTCGAATCACTTATGAGATCCTTCATCTCTCAAGTGTGAATTACCTCATTTGGCATGAAAAGGAAGGATGTCGTATTTCAGGAAGGAGCGTTCTGTGCTCTTTTCTCCTTCTGCATGAGATGAACATCGATATGGGACTTACTTAATGTCTCTGTTGATTCTGCTCTTGATTGTCTGATCAAATCCCACAGCAGGGCTCACACCTTAGTGGGCAAATGTGGTGGAAGTGCCGTGAGTCTATCTTGTCATTTGCTCACTTTGTACACAATGCACTGACGAATTGAAGGGTTAAGGCAGGTCAAGCTTCCTCCACACATTATTGTTCTTCTGGGCGTTGCTTCTTGGAGGTTCCGCCCTCTGCTTGATCTCTGTAATGATGGTACTCCGCACCCAAAGCCCGTCCAATTCAAGTATTGCTTTCACCAATACCTTCGACTTGGCGCCCATTCTGATATTGATCTGCCTTGATCTCTCCATTCTCTCATTCAAGTAGACCATTGATAAGTTAATCCAAGATGAATATAACCATAGCGACAACCAACATGGTCACCTGGTATACCACTATGTTGGCCACATTCTCCTTGACCATCCCTAAGCTATAAGTATATAGTGCTGTCGGCTCGTTCTCTTCTCACATTCTTTTCTGTTTCTTTTCAAGTGATCTACGTGAACTCGTTATCTCCATTTTTGTTTTTCATACTGCTTTTTCTTCCGCAAGGTTCCTCCATTTTATGTGTGGTAAGACATGGATTTTTGGGGATCTTGTTCAAATCTGAGGTCTCATATTGAACCCAACTTGTTTTGAGTTTTTCCCTCTGTTTGTTGTAACTCGTGATAGCTTCTCAGGCGATAAAAGTGAGGCGCGTGGCCCATTGACTGCAATAGACCACGGAGCTGGCCGGAGGTCATGTCAATATACTCAATATATATATATAGCCGACTTTGACCTGGACTAAGTAAGCACACACCAACATGTCTTTACCTTTTTATGTCATTTCTGATGTGTATCAAGGCAGTAAAAAGCATAACCCGTACAGTATTCCTCTCTATGTATAACAAGGGACTACAACACCCAGAAACACTAGAGATATCCAAGGTATACATATGAGCAGGCAAACACATACCCAACTTTAATCAAAACACCACTAGTCTAGTTTACAAGCAGATAATCACAGACTGATGTGCATATCTATTCTCACATTAAGTACAGCTGATTGATATCCCTTATTTACAGTCACCCATCCCTGAATCAGATCAAACCAGAGCAAAGTGCAGAATGCGAGAAGCTCATCATGGGACCGGTAGGTGAAGACCTGACTGGAAACAGGAAAAGAGACCACGAGGGAAAAAAAAGAAAAAAAAAAAAATCACATAAAACGAATGATTTGCTCATAAAAAAGAACATGTCGAGCATTGATAGAGCCAAAATAGAAAGAAACGCCTTTTCGAACACAACGTCTCTATCCACCGAGACTTTACTATAATTGAACAGGATACAATGACCGGGTCCTTGGCAGGGAAGGCAAGTGGTGCAGTTGATTTCCCAATGGAGACCCTGAGAGGTGCTGATCGAGAGACAAGACAATGCTGTCTGGGGTGTAGGCATCGTGGGATTGGTAAAAAAGCAACCTAGGGGCAGGGCCGAAAAGACAACAGGTCACCAGCTGGGGACACCGACTCGGGTCAAGCCATATGCCGTTCGGATACCATAACTCCGCTGAATAACCCGACTGAGAAATAATGACAACAAGATAGAGTAGCTCTCATAAAGTAGTTTGATCGAGGCAGAAATGACGTGGGGTTCGCTAATACCGAATGGAGAGAAGAAAGAGAGGTTGCATGAATGGTTCGAAAAATGGGTATTCGTTTAGCGATCGGGGTTCGTCACCTGTATAATAAGTCAGATTGGACACAATGTTATTGGGTATTGTGAGTGCTCACCTGCAAGATCCGACGAGAGAAGTCATGGTCATCGTCGATGCTGCCATTGCTTTGGCGGCGCTGAGCCATGTATTCGCCATCGAACCGAGAATCGGACATTGAGGGCGGGCCAGAGTCGCGGCCATAGCCGCCAGTGGCCCCAGATGCGGCATTGGTCCTGTTATTCTTAGATCGCCACCAGAAGAAGACAGCACCGCAGAGAGCGGCGAATCCAACTACTCCGATCACGACTCCGGCCGCAATTGCGGCAGTGTTCTTGCTCCTCATGGTCATTTCCTCCATATTGTCTGTAGGGACACTGCTCACGCTGGGCTGAACTGTCGCGGTCTCTGTTCTTTCACCGGCAGTGGTGAAAGCAGTCGGGGTAGACCCGTTAGCTTGCGTCGTGGTTTTGCTGTCGCTACTGCTGTCGCTACTGCTTTTGGTTGTGGTTGTGGTGGATTTGGAGCCGGAGTCGGAGTCGGAGTCAGAGTCGGAGTACGTGGGGACATTGTCTATCAAATTTGTGGTATAGACAGAGTAGTAGTTGGTAGCACCGCCTATTTGAGATCATTGTTAGCAAGTCAATTCTCTACGACCGATGGGTAGCTGATATAGACATACACATATCATCAGGCCAGCCACTGCACGACATGCTGCATTTGTCGCTAGAAACCTTGGCACTGGCTGGTGGTAGCGTATTACCACACACACAGTCAGAGCCTCCTGTCAAAGCAAATGCTGCATAGGTCTTGGCACAGTGGTCCAGACACCATCCGGAACTCTGGTACGTCCAGCTCGTTGATTTTCCGTATCCAGGAATGCTGGAGTAGCAACCCTGGAGTACCCCTAATGGTGAGCCACGAGGAAGCACCTTGAAGTCTTCTGCAACTGCGGAGGTGGCTGCCAGTAGTACACTAGACACCGCAAAGGCGCCTTGAGTGTTGAACAGCATGATGTATTGGGACAGTAGGAAAGTCGAGTATCGAGATCAAGACGAAAAGTAAACACCGCTGGACACAGTCACAGGGGTGATTGACGAAGAACTGGGGACGGCCAGCGTAACCCTCAAGAACTTCTGTTTGAATGTATGCCGGTAGATGTCGTTTGTTCTCAACTGTCCACTACGTTGGATCTGAATTATTCAGTCAGACACCTAGGGTGTATTTGACGAGGAAGTTGAGGATTTGCGGTCGGAAAATAAGAGTGAAAGGAAGGTGATTTCGCGTTGAGGGGTACCCGGTGTAGGTGGTCGAGGAGAGGTTCACCCCTACTTCTGGTGAGAGGGAGCGACCGTAAACTAAGAAGCGGTTCAGTTGATAACCCCCAAAATAAAGGGAGTAAACGAGCGAAGAAATCGGGTTGTCGGTAACGAATGTGTGCAAAGGGGAGATGGAAAGATCAGGAGGAAGGAGAAGTGACGGATAATGGATCCCTTGGGAAAGGGACTGTCAAGGGGTCTGTGTTCCCCGGAGAAGGTATGAGGTACTTGGACCACGGGGGGAGGGCCCTGGTACACTCGAGTACCCGGTACTTTCAGTGTAGGTCTTTTACAGGCGGTTTTAATGTTGTTTCCTCCTTGTATGATACAGTACCAGATAGACAAACAAACAGCCCTCCAATGATACATCGAAGTATATTTACATAATCAGGCACCCGCCCAGGGGACCAAGGTGGATCACTTTCCTATTTTGATCAGACACGGTAGCTGCATGGAGCCCTTTGGCATGCCGCTAGTCTGCTTCAGGCGCCAAGCGGTGATGATGAGACTCTCATTGTGTGAACCTCGTCTAATATTATCGAGGTATTTGTCCCGTAATTTTACATAAATTTATGAAAGATCGTCCTAGCCACAATGAAAAAGACCCTTGATGACGACTTCGTGTTTTACCCCTCAAAAACTGTACAACGCACGGCATCAGTTAGCCTTCGGCTAATGACGCTTTGTTCCATTTCAGGGTCTGCTTCCATTGATCTGCTCTATACTCCGTATAAATGACCGGTCAACATACGCCACGGTCATTTTTGGCTGGCAAGTGCATCCTTGGCTAATAATCGAGGGGAAATTCAGATCTCCATTTGATAAATTGCAACCGAATTTTGCTGTTGAAAGAAAAAGGAAACATTATTTCATTATGGAACGGGCTCATTTCCCAGCCAGGTGGAGCCAGTACAAGCGCTAAGAACCCTTCAGATTCGTTACGGAGTACCGCGTACAACATGAAACCCGAAGGATTTAGCATCCAGCATTTAACCTTATACTTCCATAGTCGCATCTTGTACTCAACCTCACTAGATATCTCTTCTTGATCTCTGTTCATGCCCCTTTTCCATGTATTATCTAAATTATTTCCATGGGTAATGAGCGGCTGCTCCCGGGTGGAGCATACCAAATTACTACATGTATGTATGATCTGTTCTTTCTCTGCATTAATATACAGTACCATTCCTGTAATAAAAACAACGCCCTGTGCCCTTTAGCCACAAAAAAAACGGCTGATATGTAATGTAATTTAGGCACTGTAAAATAAGGCACTGTGGCTCAAGATCTACCTATGATGTGCAAGTCTATAAATGGCTCTATAAGTGGCACCTAGGATTGTGTTCAATCTTGTATGTCATATATTGTATATTGGACAATTTTTCAAGGCTAATGTGAAGTATTTTGTTTGTGACTCGACTCCATAATAGTATGTGGTATTATTAGCATTGCCTACTACGTATTCTCGTACATATGTTGCATGACATCCCTGGAGATATCGGAGGTTATTTACTCCATCTACGTTAGCATCATGCGCGAAGTACTGACTTTAAGACATCCATAGACACTTTTTGAATGGAGAGGTAAGGCTAATAGTAAATATGCGGCGAAATGCGCTTCGGATGGGTAATGTGTAAAATGTGTCCGTTGTACCTTGCAGATCTAGTCCCTTGCAACCCAAACCGCTCTAGGCCATAGAGTGATTCTATTGCTATTGCAACTGCCAGACAATTTAATATAAGCCTCATTTGAAACGGTCAATACAACCGCCTACGTAGGTAGCATCTCGCTACGGACACCACCACACTTTAATTATTGCTAATTTAATGTCATCGACCTAATTCCCTTCTAAAGGGGCTCATGGCCATAGAGCCCACAGAGCAAACAATAAACGCTCAAAGAAGAGCGATCCTCCAAAGTGAGACATATCGCTTATTAACTCTGTAGTTAGCCTCAGGGCCCGACATCCGAGTATTACTAATCCAGATCCTCCAAAAACACAGTACAACATACAACAACTCCATGCACAGGGAATACAGGTTTGTACTACGTCTCCGTACTCGTACACAGTAATGCTTCAAGCACATATGCCTAGACCTGTCCAGCCGGTATTTCCGTCTGGACACAGATATTCCGGTCCTAGTGGCGTCCACTAGACCAGCTGGATTCTCCACCTGCCAAAGAACCGTGTGGAAATGCATCCCCTTGGGTACGGAGTACATAGCAAGAATCCAAATCGAAAGAAAAAAAAAAGGCTTTGTTTCATTTGCTTGAATCATTCGTATATATTTGGATATCTACATCTCAACGTTCAATTTGTTCGAACTGTGGGTAAGGAATATCGAAATGAAACTTACATCTGGGTCTAGACCCTGCGTGCCTGGCCAAGAGAGAGCATTCTAATTTTAAATGCTGAAAATTTAGACTTGGCCTGTGACCTCGATTTTATCTGCCGTATTCTAAATCATGTGGAAGGGCCGGCTCGATGATTAACTTGGAGAGAGTACGGAGTATTGTGTTATAGGGATAGTTATACTCTTCTGCACATGTTGGGCATATCATCGCCGCAAGATCCATAACTAGCTGTGTACCCAACTCACTCCAGATTTCATTCGTAGAAGTTCTAATTTCCCAGTAAATTTCAACATCCTCAATATTAAGCACCAAAATTTACACATGAACATAGGGGGGAAATAATATTATTATACTCAAGCTCAACACAAACCAGATTGAAAAAAAAAGAACAAAATAATTCAATCAAACCCAAACCTCAGACCTCAGATGTACGAGTAACTTGCACATATCCCTATCGACCTATCTGGAACCCGTCGCTGGGCACCATCCCGATCCACTTCCTTCTCGTAGAAGCAACACCATCCACGAGCACAAACATAATGAACCCCATGTTGCACCTCCTTCGAAGTCCCCGAGATCTGCCTACGAGTATACTGTCCACATCGGCAGAGCGGGTTGGCCGGACTTATCCCGCGTTGATCAGCAAAGCAGATGAATCGATCACATGGGTAGCATTTGTAATATGGGCGGCCTGCATTGCCATTCGTGTTATGCTCCTTGACTTTCAGTCTCATGCCATCTTCGTAGCATTTAGGGCATCTTGGGGGCTCGGTTCTGGTGATGGTCATCGCTGTAGTCGTGATAGGCTTGGCCCGCTGTCATGGCTGGCTTAGATACGATCGTGTGAGCTGGTGATAGGGTTCTCTGTGTAAACTTGCCTTCACTTTAGATTTTCTGTATTCTATTGCTTGTTGTCGTATAGACGATCCTAGAGGCTGTGAGAGATACCTAGTCAAATGGTCATTATGACGATCTCTATAGGTCAATATTGCGCCAACTTACAACCGCCCATGAATGATGACAAGGAATACATAGCGTTGAATGCATGGTAAACCACTACTCCCCACGCCAAACCCTACACAGGAGCCATATTCTTCAAGACAAGAAAGAGTGTTATATTGCGTACTATTTCCCTGTCTAAATAGCCATCTCATATCTATCTTATTCCAATATTGCTCAGTGAGCAAAGACTGAACTCGCCCCTGATTCTAATTCTTCGACGCGCGGGTTCCTATCAAATGCAACCGAAGGCCAAGAACTGTTCAGATATGCTGGTGAGACTACCAAAAGAAGAAAAAGAAGAAGAAGAAGAAGAAGAAGAAGAAGAAGAAGCCAAGTCTGACCTTTCATTCGCGAATGCCATTAGGGTTTATAGATCCAGCTAACAAAGGAACCGGCATCTGAGAGATCAGACACCCATGCTGTCTAACTAGATACAATAACAAACTCAAATTCAAGCCCCTAGCCTCAAATAAAAGCGAGTTCAACCCAAGTATGCACCAGATTGTTAGGAACTTGATATTTATAGCCATTATCCAATATCAGCTCGTAGAAGTCACATCTTCCACGAGCACAAACATAATGCAGGCAACGTGGGACCTGCTTCCCGACACCTGCCATCTGCCTTCGAGAGTAGAGACAGCAGTCGCACCGTGGGTTAGCGGGGCTGATACCACGCTGGTCGGCGAAACAGATGAATCGATCGCACGGGTAGCATCTGTAATATGGGCGGTCTGCATTGCCATGTGGGTTGTTGTCATTGACAATCCGTCTTATGCAATCGTCGTGGCATTCAAGACATCGCGGATGTCAGAATGTGGGTAGGGTCATTGCGGTGATAGGCTTGATTAATTATGGCTGAATGTTTGGCTCAGGTGAAATTCAAGCCGACTAAGGGCTGTGAGGTCTCAGGAGTCATTTGGCCATCATGACATTATGAAAGTGGTCAACATTGCGTGCGCATTTGCGCGTTGTTAAAGTTGATGGAGGATCTACAGCTCACTTTCTTGTATATACAATATTGAGGACAAGGGTTGTGCTGTTGCTGAAAGCTACATCTTTATGTTGACCTTATTGGCCACAGTCATGCAATCCAATCCATACGCAGAAGCCACAATGACTATAGTCAATCTATGCAATTGAAATTCAATCCAGCATCCTTAGTTAAGTGCATCGAGATCCTGCTACGCCTTGCCTCAAACGAAGGCCTTCTCGATATTTATTTTCAGTTGTCCAAGTTGAGGGAGACAACAGACTCAGGCATTTTTTTCCAACAGTAAATGCGCGGCCAAGTTTGGGTTGGGCTCATGGCTTAGGAATGTGTATCGTCTTGCTGACCATCATACATCCATGCAGAACGAACATCAGGACCACGGGGTGGAATTCGAAGATGGTACCTTCTGCGACAAGACCAAGAGGGATGTTCTCGTGTGTCCAGCTTTGAGAGACCCAGTAGGCCATAAGGGAAGCGATTGACAGAGTGGTCGGAATGGGTGTGCCTTCGAAGTACTTGGATTTGCCGGTCTTGTCCTTGGGGAGTACGGCTACAGTCACGTTGAACCGAGCGAGGCGGGTCAATCCGCAGAGAACGAAGAATGTGAGGAAGACGTGATCAAGCGAGGTCCGGATACCAAGAGCGAATGCGGCAGCGGCGGGGGCGAGACCGAAGGAGATCTAGTTGTAATAAGAGTGTTAGCAACAACTTGGTTGTGGTTACTTGCTGGGATCATTTACCAAGTCCGCTAACGAGTCGAGTTCTTGTCCCATGAGAGACGACTTCTTGCGCCACCTTGCGACTTTGCCATCCATAAAGTCGAAGAACAGACCGAAAGGCATGAATATGAGGGCAGCCCAGATGGCACCGTATTCAGTTGGGTCTCCGAGGCAGTAGCGCATGGAGGAAAATACTGACATGACTGCTCAACGGATTAGTCGCGGATGGGGAAAAACGGTTGGGAAATATGAGCTTGCCTCCGCAAAAGCCTATAATAAAGAGTTAGCAAGTCAATACAAGAAGATATTGCGGACTCTTACCATTCATTTCAGTAATTAGATCAGCGAGATGCATGGCCCTATTAAGTGTTAGGCTGAGCCGAGGGCAAAGGAGCGCGGGAAGCACGAGACTGACTTCACCATGCTGAAATGACCATGATCCGAGGAAAGCAGCATTTTCTGCTTCTCCTGACCTGGAAGACGTCAGCTATATTGCCAATGGGCAATCAGAGGGAGCTCAGACGCGCCTCCATCACCTGAAGGTGGGACATTGCTGGAGGAATTGCTCGATGCCATGGTCGATGTCCGACGAGACATGCTCAAATTGATATCAGATTCGAGGAGAATTTATGGCAAAAGAATACTCTGACTCAATAAGATGTAGAAAGGGCAAGATTGGGTAAGAAAAATAAAAATGCTGTCAATCCTGCTTGGGAGTGTTGAGGGACGCAGAGATTCGCTGAGCGGTCAACGTCATTTCAAACTGCAGGCAGGCAGAGGCAGTGCAGCTGCGCCACATCCATTAGCCACAACCCTTAGCCACATCCAAACCAAATGTCCGGCGAGCCGATTATCCCCGAATTACTAAACGATTTGCTATGATTTAATACGCAATTGCAAGTTCTAGAAAATCCAATGAAAATAACAGAAACATTTTTGACTGGTGATATTCTACAGCCTGCAGCCAGTGAAGTTGCAATTGCGCAGGATGCACAAGAAGACGGAAAGATATTCCTGAAAAAGCTCCCAGATCCCCCAAAACGCCATAAAGAGACAGTACATTGGATCGATCAATAGCCGCGACCGCGGAAGCCACCACCGCCACGGGGGGCACCGCGACCACCCCCACGAGAGAAGCCACCGCTACCACCACGACCACCACCACGGCCACCACCGAATCCACCACGGCCACGGGGAGCACCGCCACGGCCACCGAATCCACCACGACCACGGGGAGCCCCGAATCCACCACGGCCACGAGGAGCACCACCACCGGCGCGCTTGGGCTTAGGAGCTCCTGGGGGAGGCTTGGGCTTGGGGAGGAACCTAAGAAGTGAGTTAGTTAGAGCGCAGAAGAATGAGTAGAACAGCGAATCGTACTTCTCAAGAGGAAGCAGCTTATCTCCACCAATGTAGACCTTATCACCAGCCTTGAAAGAAGTGGCGACAATACCGTCTTGGGGCTTGACGGTGAAGTAGACTTGGTTAATAGGACCGAGAATTTCGTCGACCTTGCCGATTTGAGTCTATAAAACCAATTAGATCATGGATTTGCAGATTATATTGGTTTGGTCGAGTATCGGCGTACCTTGTTCTCCAGGTAGATAGGAGCGTTGAAGTAAGGAATCTTAGGGTTAATCGATTCGCAGACCATTTCACCCTCGCAAGAGTGCATTACGGAACCCAACTCTATCGGCATATCAGCGACATGAATCAATTATAGTCGGGCTCAGAAAAATAATTACCCAGAACCTGGGCTGGGGGGCCGAATGACTGCTGGAAGCCTCCGCGACCTGTAACAAAAAAAATTTCATTAGCTCCTTTTAACTTCTCGCATCGCATTCACGTTGGAAAATTCTCACCACCGCGGCCACCACCGAAACCTCCCCGGTTGGCACCAGAAGCGTTACCACGACCACGGAAAGACATTTTGTGGTGATAAGGGTGATTGACTTGACAAAGCTGGAGAAGTTTTCGCTTGGTGGAAACTTGAAGCGGTAAAGTGTCGGCTAAGGGCAGTAACATCACGTGACCTTAGCTTCACCGCCCTCACGAAGAGTCATTTCCCCCTCCACGCGGAGTATACCACGATCAGAGTTTTTGCTCACAGTCCAATTCCCTTGTGTCATCGGTTCAAGGGTTGTCAACATGGCATCTGAAACCCCCAAGGATCTGCCTGTGCGGCCTGCCGCTGAAGCGCAAGCTACCAATGCCCCTGACGCCGCCGGTGCCCCTCCAAAAGATGCGAAAGAGAAATCCAAGCAAGCCTTGAGCCCCGATACCCTCCCAGAGTTCATGATCGAGCGAAACAAGCTCTTCGAAGAACTTTGGCAACAATATCTCGAGGAGACCAAGTCCCGTCCCCACCCAGAGATCAACGTTACCCTTGACATTGGTGACGGCAACCCCCCCTCCACTGTCCCTGCCAAAGCCTTCGAGACCACTCCTGGATCTTTCCTGCGTGATGTACCCAAGGATCTCAGCGCCAATATTGTTATCGCCAAGGTTGACGGAGACTTGTGGGATTTGAACCGGCCTCTGGAGAAGGACTGTAGTGTGCTTCTTGTGCCTTTTAGCAACCCCGAGGCCCGTGAGGTATTTTGGCACTCCAGTGCTCACACTCTGGGCGAAGCGTGTGAGTGCGAGTATCATGCGCTCCTGAGCCATGGACCTCCAACACCTCAGGGTTTCTTCTACGATATGGCCATGCCCGACGGGTATGTTATCTTAGTACCTACCATTTACCATTGCGCTAATGCTAATATATGTGGGAAAACAGACGCGTTGTCAAGGAGGCTGACTGGAAGGCGCTTGACAACAGGGCGTCACGTATCTTCAAGGAGAAGCAAAGCTTTGACCGATTGGATGTTTCCAAGGAAAACCTCAAGAAGATGTTCGCGTACAGCAAATACAAGCTGCACTATATTGACAAACTCGTCACCGGCGAGAGTAGCACCGTTTACCGTTGCGGTACCCTTGTCGATCTCTGCCGAGGCCCCCACATCCAGAACACCGGCAAAATCAAGACCTTCAAGATCATGCAGGTAAGCGTGGCTAGTTGACATATTGACCGAGGAAGACCCATACTAACTTTTACTCCCAGAACTCATCGGCCTATTTCCTTGGTGACCAGTCCAACGACTCTCTGCAGCGTATTCGTGGTGTTGCCTTCCCTGACAAGAAGCAGATGGCTGAGCACTTGAAGTTTTTGGAGGAAGCTGAGAAGCGAAACCACCTCAGAATCGGCAAGGAGCAGGAGCTGTTCTTCTTCGATGAGGTGTCCCCTGGCTGCCCATTCCTCCTCCCTAACGGAACCAAGATCTTCAACCAGATCCAGTCTCTTCTGCGTACTGAATACCGCAAGCGAGGCTACCAGGAGGTTCAGACCCCCAACATGTACGACGTTGGCATCTGGAAGACCTCTGGACACTGGCACCACTACAAAGATGATATGTTCAAGCTGGATGTCGAGAAGCGCGAGTGGGCTCTTAAGCCCATGAACTGCCCTGGACATTTCACTCTGTTCGGCCACCGTGAACGCAGTTACCGCGAGCTTCCTATGCGTATTGCAGACTTCGGTGTCCTGCACCGAAATGAGGCTTCAGGAGCTTTAAGCGGCTTAACCAGAGTTCGAAAATTTCAGCAAGACGATTGTCACATATTTGTGCAGCCGCAGCAGATAATGTCCGAAGTTGAGGGTTTGTTCGATTTCTTGCAGTCCATCTATGGGCTTTTCGGCTTCACCTTTAAATTGAAGCTGTCCACCCGCCCCGAGAAGTATATGGGATCGCTGGAGACCTGGGACCATGCCGAGGACCAGCTCAAGAAGGCCTTGACCAAGTTTAAGGGTAATGATTGGACCATTAATGAGGGTGATGGTGCCTTTTACGGACCTAAAATCGACATCACTATTGCGGATGCTCTCAACCGTGAATTCCAATGCGCGACCATCCAGCTGGATTATCAGGCTCCGCTGAACTTCAAGATGGAGTATCAGACCAACGAAAACCTGGAGAAGAACACTGAGGGGGGTGAGCTCAAGTCCGACGACCTGCCCCCCGGCCGTGCCCGCCCTGTTGTCATTCACCGTGCTATTATTGGTAGCTTCGAGCGATTCCTGGGCATCTTGATTGAGCACTTTGGTGGCAAGTGGCCGTTCTGGATCAGTCCGCGCCAGATCCTCATTGTGCCGGTGATGCCGGCTCTGAACGACTATGCCGAGGAGCTGCAGCGTATCCTGCAGGGTGACAAGTTGAATGTGGACATTGATATCAGTGGCAATACCCTGCAGAAGAAGATCCGTACTGGCCAGCTGGCCCAGTACAACTTCATCTTTGTTGTGGGTGCCCAGGAGAAGGAGTCACGCACCGTCAACATTCGCAACCGTGACGATCCTGCGACCCAAAACAAGGGTGTTATGGTCCCTCTGGAGGAGGCACGGCTCAAGCTCCGGGCATTGCGCAAGGAGCGTCGGCTGGAGAACACTTTGTAGGTGATAAAAATGTTACCGATTTACGAAAAGTGAAATGAGTTACATGCGGGTATTCTACTGATTTCATTAAATATATTCAATACATTCCTAATGTAGGAAAGTAATTAGGGTTTAGGTTAAGCAACAGAACGCGGTACCCTTAAAGCGAACCCCCTTGGGTAGATTGACATATTTCCGACTTTGAAGATAAGGGCACCGCACCCATTCGAAGTTTAGCCTACCTAGTGATCTCCCCCTGTTAGAAAAAGTTTGAGGCTACTGCCCTTAGTTCTCTACCGTTTTCCGGATTTCTTCGCTTTTGGTCACTATGGCGCGCAGTACTCCAAGCCCTACTCTTTTCCACCTCCCCTACGTACCGGATTTCCTTCGACCTAGGAGCTAATGCATGTACGAAATGCATATACCCATGCTGCGAAGTGGAGAAGGGGACGTTAATTAGCCAATTTTCTGTCCTCGGTACCAGGTTCCCTTTTTGCACCGGTTCCGAGGGTTTCGCTGGCGTTGTTGACTTTCATGTACCGTATCCGAGGAGGCCGGAAAACCTCCGGGCCACAGGTCGATTACAGGTTCCACTAGCTAAGGGCAACAATAAAGAGGTACTCGTCCAATCAAACGTTTCGTATACCACACTTAAAGGGTCTAAGGGCCAAGAATTTCCCCTAATTCAAACGTTCATCATCATGAACCCATATCTGACTCATGATATGTATAGAGTATTGGTGGATCAAGGACTTGCCAGCTGGTCCTCGCAAGAAAAAAGTGTCCAAGTCTCTTTGTACGATCCCAGTCGGTTATGCGACTGGATTCGGTGGTGGACAAGCTGAAGCGGTCACATTAACAGCCGAACATACTCAGGGTAATCCTAATTGGATGACATTTTGTGCTGGGGTGTGGTCCCAGTTGAAATATCAGACGCACATCTGGTATCGACCTGCAAATAAAGCAGCAGCTCTGAGCAACGCTGATTTCCTTGAAAACACATTTTCATCTTTAACACACCAGAGCGACTCCTCGCGCATGGGTTAACCCACGGGACAGGCCAATTTGGTGAATATTATCGAAGTTAGTACTTTGCGATGCGACTTTCAACATATCGGTCTGCTAATGAATCGTTCTCCTTTAAACTGTTCAGGGCATACTCCGTGGATGGTACCTAAAATATAAAAAAAACAGACATTAGTATATAAGCGTGCTGATTATCTCTAGATACTTTCACATATTGGATGAATGGCAAGTTGCAGAAATCCCTATAGTTCCTCAAGACGACGGGCGCTAGATTGAACTAACCACTGACGGCTAGGTGTATTCCTGGAGATGTGCAATTTCCGCAGCGGGAGGTGTGAAGACCCTGATCAAGCAGCAAAGACGCCCTAAAACTTGGACTCTTCCTGACTCCCTGTCTGCAAGCACGTCGTCCTCGGGCCTGCGCATGTGAGGACCTCTACTCATTTGGCATCCCAGTTTTGATCTTAATACATATTCATCTTTGTGCCTATTCATTCTAACAAGCAAGCAAAAGGTTCGAGTTGTTGAAAACGTTATATGTGACTGATGTCCTATTCACGTATCTTTATAGTAAACTTGGAACCTTTTTTTTCTTGGTATATAATGGAGAATATCCATAAAGAGAAAGACTTGCAATTTCTGTAACCTCATATTAATTGAATTGAATGCAGTGTCAAGACTGTAATAATAGAGCTCAATTATTTGCCAAAGCTATTAAGATGAATGCAAACTGACTTTTTCCTAATATCGGTGACATCCAAAAGGACATCCACATAACGGCTTCTTTTTCCTGTTACAGTCACAGTCCAATCTATTAAATGAGCCGCTGTCCTTTCCTATCATTTTGTCGAACCAATCCTCCATTTCTAGATTCCATCAGTAACTGCAGGGACTAAATAGTGAGGCACTACTAATCTTCGTCTTCCTTATGGTCTAGAACTTGATTACATTCCCGAAGTCGAACACTGAACGCTTCTGATCCCAGCAGGTTGAGATTATCCGCAAGCATGGCTTTATGGATGGCATGCTAGCTTTCTAGCTCATCGCTATTGACCTGCCGGCAGCTTTTTGATGATATAGATATCATGCCGAGGAGCTTTTCAGTACCATCGAACACAATAGGGATCATCCATAGCTCTTGGACGTGCTTGCGGAGACCATTTGACTTGGATAGTTCTTCCAGTTCGTAGAGACTTTCGCTTGTCACAATGAAACGTATTTTTCGGTAAAAGGTCTCCGCAAAATTCTCCAGTGAGTTTTTGTACAATGCGCGACATGATTACGACGGTGTATAGCGCTCAATGCCGAATGCCTGTACAATATACACAACATAGGGCTGGGGATCTTCCGATCTCGCGAGCGGGTTCTGGTGGCAGAATCCATTTCTCCCTTTCTCCTTTTCTCCTTTCTCTTTATATCTTTACACCAACATCCTACCTAATGTATTGTACGAATCGAACGTGAAACGGATTCCTAGCCAAAATCCCAGTGTTCAGTTAGGATCTAACCTACTTCAAGTCTAGAATGCCTTGCTCACCTCATAATTCGACTTCTTAACAATATTGGCCTCGACAACTATGCACAGGGGCAATATGACATGTGACACCTGCAATACCACAATACATCTTGACACCGGCCCACTTCACTGAAACACCCAAAGACAGGTTTCAGCCATTCTATTTGTTCTTTGTTTGACTTTCTTTCGAGGCTATATGCAGATACTTCGATACTAGGTACGTCTGCGTAAGACACTTGCATATAGATATGGTGTGGTGTATGGAAATAATATACAAAGAAATATACCCTCTACTTCACCCTCTCACTCTTTCACAAATAAATCTTTAAAAATTCAAGAATCTCAGGTCTTCTACAGTAAGTCTTTACTGCTTTTAAAATTAGAAAGTTCTTTGAATTGAATTTCATTCCAAGCAGAAGCCCAAAACAAAAGAGTGGACTAAACACTTTTTTTGCGTGGATCACCCGCGGGGACTGCGGGGCTGAATCCCATCACACTTCTCTCGACTCATCACCCTTTTTTCTCCCCTTCAACTTCTCTCTCTTTTTTTTCGCTTTTTAAAGACCGTGGACCCTCGTTAATCCCCATTTCCATCCATCGCTTTGCCCTCCGTTCTCACATTCTACGACTCCACGAAGCGACAACTCGCCATGGCTGATTTACAAGGTCGCAAGGTCTTCAAGGTTTTCAACCAGGACTTTATCGTGAGCGAGCAATACAATGTGACAAAGGAGCTTGGTCAGGGAGCCTATGGTATTGTCTGGTAGGTAATCCAGACATCAAGTGTGGACACTGGAGGACATTGGAAATACACATGTGCTGATAGTTCTAAGCGCCGCAACCAACGTCCAGACCGGCGAGGGTGTCGCCATCAAGAAGGTCACCAATGTCTTTAGCAAGAAGATCCTAGCCAAGCGGGCTTTGCGAGAGATCAAGTTGCTCCAGCATTTCCGTGGCCATCGCAATGTAGGCCGCAGATCATCCTTATCAATACCTGTACCCCGCTCACTCAGCCTCCAGATCACATGCCTGTACGATATGGATATTCCCCGACCGGACAACTTTAACGAAACATATCTATATGAGGGTAGGTGCTGCTCTGTTACTTTTGCGGCGAGTAGAGCTGGGCTGATAATTCTGCAGAGTTGATGGAATGTGATCTGGCTGCTATCATCCGCTCCGGCCAGCCGTTGACCGATGCCCACTTCCAATCCTTCATTTACCAGATTCTCTGTGGTCTCAAGTATATCCACTCGGCCAACGTCCTGCACCGTGATTTGAAACCCGGCAACCTGCTGGTCAATGCCGACTGCGAGCTCAAGATTTGCGACTTTGGCCTGGCTCGTGGTTTCTCTATTGACCCGGAGGAGAATGCAGGCTACATGACCGAGTACGTCGCAACCAGATGGTACCGTGCTCCTGAGATCATGTTGAGCTTCCAAAGCTATACCAAAGCAAGTATGTAACGCCACACGTAATTTGCCACCCAAGCCGTCCCCGCTAACCCCACATCTGCAGTTGACGTCTGGTCCGTGGGCTGCATCCTTGCCGAGCTCCTCGGCGGCCGGCCCTTCTTCAAGGGTCGTGACTATGTCGACCAGCTGAACCAGATCCTGCACTACCTGGGCACACCGAACGAAGAAACCTTAGGACGCATTGGTTCCCCTCGCGCACAAGAATACGTGCGTAATCTGCCCTTCATGCCGAAGGTGGCCTTCAAGCAGCTGTTCCCTCAAGCCAACCCGGATGCGTTGGACCTGTTGGACCGCATGCTAGCATTTGATCCGTCTTCTCGTATCTCTGTCGAGGAGGCCCTCGAGCACCCCTACCTGCACATCTGGCACGACGCCTCGGACGAGCCAAACTGCCCCACTACCTTCGACTTCCACTTCGAGGTGGTCGACGAAGTCCCCGACATGCGCAAGATGATCCTCGACGAGGTCATCCGCTTCCGCGCTACTGTCCGCCAGCAATCGCAGGCCCACGCCGCTCAGCAGCAGCAGATCGCTCAGCAGACTAACATCCCCATTCCGGATAACCAACAGGGTCCTTGGAAGACCGAGGATCCTAGACCTCAGGAGGCTACCGCTGGCGGTGGCTACAACCCTAATGACTTGGAATCCTCGCTGCAGCGCGGCATGGACGTGCATCACCGTTGATACCTTTTGTTTTCTTTCTGCCATTTTTCTCGACTTGTTGGTTGTTCGGCGTGTTGAATCCAATTGTGTTTTCGATCGCGCCCTGCATGTTGATCAAATTTAGCCAAGAGATACCTTCAGAGAAACAAAAAAAGACCGGGACGATTTATATGGGGGTTTCATTTCATCTTTCATTTTTCATCTTTCATCTTAGCTGCAATCTCGAACTCGACTTTTCATCTCTATTTGTGGTTCTGCGGTCTGCTCTTGCCCGATTTTATAGCTTGGATTGTGTCTGCGTTTCCTATTTCCTTTTGATGTGACCTTCGTTTACGCCGGATTACTTTGACTACTTTCAAAGTTCAGGGGTTCCTGGCTGGATATTATACTTGGCTCATTACTCTGTGCATGGCATCTTCTTTCAAGTAGTTGCATCATTAGATAGATCGTCGATCAAGTCTCCCTCATCAGGTGTTCGTCAATAATGATCCAATTTGTAACAACGTAGCTCCGATGCATCAGCTTGCGTACTACTCTCGATTTCTACGAGGATTTGGCTGTACATCACTGTATGAGATAATCGCGAGTCAACAACCCGACTTTACCAAGATCAGGCTTCTATGTCTAACTCTGCCACTGTGCTTATCTTACCGCCTACATGACATAGCTAGTTCATACTTAGCTCCCACGAGGACTTGGCCACGTGCCTTCCCACGTGCCACCAAATAGACAGGTACGTAGGCGGTAATTTTCTGCCCAAAAAGTGAGGTTATATTGAACTAAACAACATAGATATTTCGCCCTTCGGGGCATCAAGTCAACTGAAAATATACAGAGAAGATTAGCATGGCCCCTGCACTAAGGATGACACGCTCAATCAAAGAGAAGCTACCTATTTTTTTTTCTTTCGAGATCCGATATCGAGGCTATACAGATGTGGGTCCTGGAAGTGGAATATGATTGGTCTTACGCTTTTCGGAAATCACGTGTATTCCAACGACGGCCGGGTTTCGAATGACGTTCTCGGCGCCACTTTTTTTTCTGAGTTTCCTTGGGGTCAGATCTACACGCACACGCTCACTTCCTACTCTCAATGCTGTGGATATACGCACTACTGCCCCTGTTTACCGTCCATAGGACATCTCTGTACTCCGTAGAGGATCTGCAGTATATAATTTACATCTGTTAATTATTACCAGTGAAATTCCTGATTGACTCTCAGGAGCAAAACTGTAGAGAAGTTCATGTTCCCCTTGCCACACCGGCATTTTCTAAGATCCAGCTACATGTAGGAGATCACTTTGTTGTCTTTTTGGGGAGATAGCTTTACCGGTGCTGGTGATGCTGGTGCGATGGGTAGGTGATTCAGTGGTACTCCGAACAGCGCAAGCGATCACGAGCAATAATACATTGCCAGCCTTGGAAATAGCATAAAGACATACATAAAACAAAGAGACGACTAGATCAGATGGAATATAAGGACAAGGGAATAAACTAGACGAAATGAAATCCATGCATTCACATACGATATCATCCCAAAATTAACCGACTATAGCCAGGATGTTAAATACCAAGACTAAGACAAAGACTACGACTAAATAATATCAATAATAATACCCTCTCCACCAAACAGCCATACAAGCTGCAACAACTAGATCAAGCATTTTAATCCCTTCGTCTTCAATAATCAACTTCCCCAATTTCGCACTCTTCCCCCTTAGCCCACCACCAGCAGGCTCCCTTGCAAGCGATAAATCCAAGCGGTCATCCTCGGAATCATGATCCAAATCCCCACCACTACTATTACTCGCACTGCGGTGCGAGTGGGGCTGAGAAAAGGGGTGGAACTGGCTCTGGCGCGCGAAGCGTTGCGCGTGCAGAGAGCCTTTGCGCAGGAGTGTTGAGGGGTTGAAGGTTCCGCGCTGGTCTGTGGGGGTTGAAGCGGGGAGAGGTGGCGGGTGTGATGAGCCTGGGCCTGTGTGCGCGCGCGGCCGGGAATAAGTGTTTGGGTGTAGGAGTTGGGAGAGGGAGTTGCGCTTTGAGGATGCGTAGCTGTTGTTGCTGCTGTTGTTGTTGTTGTTGTTGTTGTTGTTGTTGGAGGAGGATGGGCGGAGAGAGCCTCCGTCGGGGCCGTTATTGTTATCGTTTGAGTTGTCGTTCAGGCGGGAGAGGGACTGGGTTTGGATTTGGCTTTGCGTGAAGGGGGAAAATTGGTTTGAGTGGGGTTTGTGGAATGGGTGGTGAGCATGCGAGTGGAGATTTGCTGCTTGGAAGGGGGTGTTGAAGCGGAGCTCGGCGACGGTTACGGCGAGGGGTCCTTCTGTTTCACTGTTGGGGGGGACAAAGCCACCAGGTGTTGGGATCATGTGTTTGCATTTGAGACTTCTGCCATTCACGCTGTTTGTGAAGGTACATATGCCATTCCAAGGAGAAGTGAAGACGTAGTAGCCGCTTTTTAGCTTGGATGAGGAGGGGCTATCTGGGGTGGGGATAGGACTGCCATCTGTGGTAAGGGAGTCGTCAAATGGCTTTGATACACAGAGTTGGCGGTGGAACTTGCGTGGCCCTGTTGGCTGCTCCTTTGGTCGCTCAGTGGCCAAGGATTGGGGAATGGCAGAGTTGGGTAAGCGTCCGATTCCAGTTGGGATATTGGCTGCCAGGCTGGATAATGAAGGCATCTCATTGGAGCCTGCGAACCTGGTATATCCCGGCGTGGAAATCTCGATATCGACGGTGTTGCGATCCATTCGTGGGGTCGATATCGTTGCCACATTCCATTGTGTACCAGACGTGGGGTCACGTCGAATGAGCGTGATATGAAAACCAGAATTGCTAGGAGGGTTGCCATGTGCTTTTCTATGACGGGTAGGGGATTGGCCGGGGCTTCCTAATGGTGATCCAGTACGGTCATGCGAAGAACGAGGCCGCAATTGCGGTCTAGTAGAGTCAAGGCTATGACGGCCAGCTGACAGCACCTCATATTTTGCCTCGTACTTCTCCCTCCAGTTCTCTCCCTTGGTCTGCAATTGTTCGGCAAACGCGCTCCATCGGGATGTCCTTTTAGACGGCTCCTCACTTGCTGCAGAACTTACCCATGACTCTTCACCAGGTGGTAAGGGAGGTAAAGTTCGGTGTGGGACACCGCTCTTACTACCCGATTCTCCCGATATCCCTCCAGACGTATTATTGCTAAAATGAGGCTGTCTGTTGGCGACTGGAGTCCCAGAGAAAGATACATTCTCCGTAGTAACCTGCGGCATAGGGATTGGACGTGGTGGCAAGGCTGGAGAAGCAATATCATCCTGCAGCACAGGAGTTGGACGTGCTGGTAAGGCGGGAGGAGCAGTGGCATCCTGTTCAGGGGGTGCTAGCGAAGGCTCGGGGTTGAGGTCGACTCCTCCACCAACTGGTTTCCGGCGCACATTGTTTAGCCGCGCGAACTCGCGATAGGCCGGGTCGTCGGCGCCCGCTTTCTCGAGGCGCTCCTTGCGTAATTGGGCCTCCTCTTGGCGCTCTTTCTCCACTTCTTGGATCAGGGTATCATCGTCGGGAGTCGCGACATGGAGATAGTAAAGAGAGGCATTGATCGCCTCGGCTGAGATACTGGATTTGGTTGGTGGTTTGAGAGGCGAGAGGAAAATGTCTGGACGCACGTATAAGTAGCGGTCAGCTATGGTTTATCTTCATTTGGTTGTTGAAGCATGATATGGGACTTTCAAGATCGAAACACAGAGAGCAGTGTGTCGAGACGGTGGAATTGATTCATACCTTTGCTTCCTGGTACGCGTACAATGTACAGAGATAGTGGTTCGTGTTTCTCATGGGTCGGATTGCGTGGGTAAGCCGGGGGATTCGATGCGATATTAGTGACCGACGACAGTGATCGTGCCTCAACGGGGCCCTGAGGAACGGTAGACATTGCGGACAAGGCCGCGATCCACCCCGATAGGAAACACAGGTAGAATGTCGAAAGACAGAGGTTATGTTGAGTTGAGCTTGGCAAATAAACAATGGGATTTTCGGCAGTGGGCGGAGTTGATCCTTCTGCCGGAAAGGGGGCTGGTCTATTTCTGATCTGCTCTCTTTGCTGATTTCTGTTCTTTGATGGACTGAAGTGGCACAGGCGAGAAACAAAGGGACACAAGGGCAAATAACAAGGATATAATGCTGCCTATCGTGGCGCAGTACGGGCATCAGCCTTTGGGCCTCGATTACGTTGGGATCTACTCCCCTACAACTTATATTGTTGGTAGAATCTGAAGTCACTAGGTCACTAGTGCAATTGATGCTGAAAATAACCGCTATTGGGGCCAAAAAAAATGGTCGGCAAACGCCAAAAGACGCCCATGACTAGAGATTGACCAATGGCTAGCCACCGACTTCCACCTCATCCAAAATGACATGTTGGATATCCTGGGCAGCAACCCCCAGAATCCCTTCTCCACACCAATCCAAACCCTTCTCATCCCTAGTACCCATTCCCCAGCACTACCACCAAACGAGCCATCAGCCTATACTGCCAATTCCGGGACTACCTCTTCAGACCCGGCCTACGGGGTCTGGGAGCTCTGGGACGCCTTTTTACAGCCGCCACCACCTCTTTTAACTTCGCACGACCCTCACATCGCCCCCAACGCCCTCCACGCGTACCCGCCCACGCAGCTTAACGTACACGTAGGATCCGATGCCCGCAACTACTGGGGACTGACGGAAAGGTACAATGACAGACACTACCGCGGTTTATCGCGCAGTGGCGCGACGTGCATGATATCCTCAAGGCCTGGCGCGACTGGGACGACGTGCGTGCTTCGGATGTGAGTGATTCGGATGTGGATAACTCTACTGTTAATACGTTAAGCAGTAGCGGCGGCGAGTATTTTCTCCGTTTGTGCGTCTTCTCGGCCGCACCGCTAAAGGCGACTAAAAGTAAAGGCCCGGTGTATCGTATATGGGTGTTCTATATGCGATGTGCTAGAGCGCGAGGGTCCCCAGTCCTACTAACCAAAAGCGCATAGAATGTCGCCGGAGCAGGTGTGGGCTCTAGATGTCCGGGTAACAGCGATCTGGATAGGGGCTGGGCACTATGTGAAGCGGACTGTGAGGATCTGCGGCACTTGGGGCTGGCGTTAGATGATAGGACAGAACTGTGGCTGAAAGAGCATGGGCGCGGGAGTGGTGGGTATTGTGGGGGCAAAGACTGTGGGCTTTTTAAGTATACAGGGGATCTTGGATGAGGAAACTGTGTGGTTACAGAAGACTTAGGGTATTGAGCTCCTCACTACATAAATATGCCAACTGCTATTGTTGTTCATTGTTCATATATTTGGTATCTTCAAAATAGCTACACGGCCAGAAATAAAAGTAGAATGATCTGATAAAAGAGGAAAAGAAAAAAGAAAAGTAAAAAAGAAAAGTAAAAAAGGAAAGAAAAAAGGAAAGAGAAAAAGAAAAAGAAACCGAAGGAATGCAATCCGGAGGCAGTACTCCTGGGGGGTGTCGATACAAAAAGAAACACCATGCTGCAACGCCAGACATTTCCATGTCCATGTCCACGTCCCAAGAAAAAACAAACACAACCAAGTGAAAACCCCATGTATACCCGATATTAGACAACAGTCTCGGACCGTTCACCTTCTGCAATGACTGGTACACCAAGACCACGATCCGGGCTCTGCAACACAAGCTGTTCATGACGTCGTGCCCGCAGGAAGTCACTGACCGCACGGATTAAAATGAACCAACCAACAATCATGAGAATATATGAGATCCATTCACTGGTGGTGATGCCAGATATGGCGCCGTTCCCCCCACTGCCCCCGCCCTCACCAACTGAGTCGGGGTCGAAATTGTGGCTGTTGGGGTCAGGTGGAGGAACATATTCTGAGCTTCCGGGGTCGGAGCTCGAACTGTCGCTTCCGCCTTTCATGTAGAAACCGTATTGAACGAGAGTAAGACCGAGGCCCGCTCGGCTGCCATTCTTTGCGGCATGGGTGGTGTGAAGGAGATAGGTCAGCAAGAAGCCAACGAGCTGGAATGACATTGAGATCATAGCGTTCCAGACAAATGAGAAAACAGACCCAACAGGCAGTCCATCGACATAGACCTCGTCGGAAGAGATACCAGGAGCCACAATCGTGGTCTCCCAGTATGGTGGTGTCGCATCAGCAGCGGCTTCTTCGTAGGACTAAATAAGATATCAGTACACAAGTATCTCAGATATGTTAAAAGATGCCAATTATCTTACAGGAGGAAGATCGTCGTTTTTCTCGCCCCGTTCTGGCTTGGCAGCAAGATTGGCAAAGACTCCATCATTCGATGAGGCGATTTGCCGACTCCCCCCAGAAACTGGTGTCGTGAAATCCGGTAATATAGTCGGCCGTCTGAGAAGCGCTGGCTGAACCGGATCCTGTACATCGACCCTCGACTCCGACGAGGATGCTGTGGCGGTATGGCCGTTATCCGGTGGAGCCCGGAAGTCAGGGTCGGCTCGCATCAAGCGTTGCCTATCATCCGGCTCGTTATCATCGTCAGACTCGTCTTCGTCGCCGAAGGCAGCAGCTAGTGTCCGTTCGTCATCGTCGTGTTGTGGATCGCTGTGTAATAGTCGCCTTGACGATGGTGACAACGAGCGGGATCCGGAACGGAACGAGGAAGGTGAAGAGATGCTGTGCTCGGGTCGCGCGTTTAGCGGATAGGAATACGGTCCTTCCTCTTCATCCTGGGCATTCACCTATACATGTAGTGGTCAGTGTCTTGTCGAGGGATCCCATCCGGGACTTGTTCTGATAGGGGATTAGCGGGGGATTGCGTACCCGTGAATAGCGCTGCGAGCTCATGGCGAGCTGAGCGGGAAGCGACCCTGAATAGAATCAGAAAGGAAAAATGAGACAGAAACGAATTAGTTTGGAAAGAAAAATGATATAACAAGAGTATAAGGGGATGGGGAAATGACGGGTTGATGAAGAAGGCAACAGGAATGGATGTGGCTGATGATGCCTGATGCGCCAGGCAAAAATAGACTGTTCCCGTCTTTGCCTCCAACTTTCAAAGGAAGATCCTTTCCCCTATACCACAATTATTTGGTGATATCTCTTGTCCACCATGGCCAAAACACCTGTGAGTATCTGACCCGACATTCGAACTATCCTATACAACATCATTGACAAGCCCACCAAACTTCAATCCCAAACAATCTTCTAACAAACCATCCAGACCCTTAGCCCGCGCTCCCTCCAAAGCCGCCTCACACATCTCCTTAAGCACTGGCCCTCGGATGCAGTCCGCCCGGCATCAGTCTCCGTCCAATCCTACATTGAATCCCATCTCCAGCCAGCAGACAAGTCCAGTCCAGCAATCTCCGAGTCCTCCGTCAATGCACTTGAATCGCTGTTGAACAACCGCTACGCGCGCAAATACCCCATGCCAGAGAAGCTGCGCCGGCCGGCCAGTAACCCAGACCACTATGACAATGTCGTGCGTGAGTTTGCGGAGGCGCCGAACCGCGATTGGTTTGGCCGAGTGAAAAAGAGGTTGGCCGGTATTATTCGCTTGACGTGATGCTTCTGCTCTTGCTGTATGTATAGACTTTCGATTTTTGGTCGTTGGAAAACTTGGGAAAACTTGATTCATCACTGTCTCACTGGATTTGAGTCAGCATTATGGGGTTTATATTTGATGGGTTGCATGACATGTACCAATACCTTTTTCTCTTTCTTTTTGTTTATTTGTATACCTACTATCTTTTCTACTCAATGTACGAGATTTGTTCGAAGTAATATTCTTTTGATGCATATCCAGGATATGTCGATGGGAATGAATTTTGAAACAGACTAACTCCTAATTGCTATATACAAAACGCTTGAAGAATCATACAGGTTTTCATGCAAATTTAAAGCATAGGCTTCAGGTCATCGGCAACCTTGAAGGGGGCATCGGTCTTAGCCTGGACCTCCTCGACGGTGACACCATCAGCGATCTCAATAAGAGTCAGGCCGTGGGAGAAGTCAACGTCGAAGACGCAGAGGTCAGTGATGATACGGCTGACACAGGCAGGGCCGGTCAGAGGGAACTCGCAGTTCTTGACAATCTTCGCGTTACCCTTCTTGTCGGTGTGTTCCATGGTCACGACGACCTTGGTGGCGGAGGGGTTGGAGACCAGGTCCATGGCACCGCCGAAGCCCTTGATCTTACCGGGGAGCATCCCTACGAGAGAATGTTAGTTATATGCATAAAATGGAGGAGACACGAGAAATCATACAGTTGGCCAAGTCGCCCTTGGCGCTGACTTGCATGGCACCCAAGATGGTCAGGTCAATACGGCCGGAGCGGATCATGCCGAAGGACTCGTCGCTGCCGAAGCAGCTGGCACCGGGCTTGAGAGTGACAGTCTCCTTGCCGGCGTTGATGAGATCGGCGTCCTCCTCACCCTTCTTGGGGTAGGGGCCGAGACCGAGAATGCCGTTCTCAGACTGCAGGGTCACCTCGACGGAGGGGTCGACAAAGTTGGGAGCAAGCATGGGCATACCGATACCGAGGTTGGCATACATGCCGTTCTTGAACTCCTTAGCGGCACGGCGGACGATACGCTCGCGCTTGTTAGCGGTATCACCCTTACCGAGAGCAGAGGTGTCAGCGCCCTCTTCCTTGGCGAAGGTGAACTTCTCGATCTGCTTGGGGGTGGTGCTCTGGATAACACGCTTGACGTAGATACCGGGCAGGTGGACGGCAGCAGGATCGATCTCGCCGGGCTCGACGATATGCTCAGCCTCGACGATGGTCATCTTGGCGTTACGGCCCATGGCACCATTGAAGTTAGCGGCCGCGTAACGGAACTGGCAGTTACCAAGCTTGTCGGCCTTCCAGGCCTTGACAAAAGCGTAGTCACCCTTGATCGCCTCCTCCATGACGTAGCTCTTGCCATCAAACACCTTGGTGTCGCGCGGCTCGCTGAACTTTGCGACTGTGCCGTCGGCATTGTGTCGTAGGGGCACCGCACCGGTCTGCACCACGGTACCGAAGGCGGCGGGTGTGTAGAATGCGGGGATTCCCGCACCGCCGGAACGGCACCTCTCAGCGAGAGTTCCCTGGGGAGTGAGCTCCAACTCGATCTCACCAGTGAGGTACATGCGCTCGAAGGTCTTGTTCTCGCCGACGTAAGAAGCAATCATCTTCTTGATCTGCTTGGACTTGAGGAGCAGACCGAGACCAGCTCCGTCCACACCGGCATTGTTACTGGCCACGGTCAGGCCAGTGATGGAGGGGTTCGCCAGGACGGCGTTGATCAGTGAGTCAGGTACACCAGACAACCCGAATCCACCGGCAAGTAGAGTCGAGTTGGACTTCATATCCTTGACTGCTGCTTCGGCGGAAGGGTATACCTTGTTGATCGCACTTCGGCGGATACTGCTGGAGAATGCGCGAGCCATGAAACGTTGGTGCTGGTCAAATGCAAGACATATTAGCCCCCACGACTCAAAAAGCGACATGAGCTGTGAGCAAATCCATTACTTACCTGGGCTGGATTGGCTGAGAACTGACGCGCGAGGCGCAGACATGTTGCCACTTGAGAAGACATAGCGAATGACTTTCAAATGAGAGATTAGACGTTAATATTAAAATAACCCCAATTGCGCAGCAACTTATAAAGAAATCAAACGCCCGTGGCAGCGGCAATAGCCACTTCTTATATTCCCGCACGGCAGTGAGAGCGGAATCATTCCCGAGATATTCATTTCCCCGGAAATGTGGATTCCCGGCTCTCTCCCGCCTACTACATTTGCCCTGACTTCAATACTTTTAACCCCGGAGCCCCTGAGCTTGGTGACTAATTATTAAAGGTATCCTAGACAAAGTGCTGTCAAATTCTACATACATCCCCATTCTCTTTTTTTTTTCGTTACTCGTTACCTTCAAATCCCCCCTAGACAGATTGATCTCTCTTCTTGCCGCTGCCGAAATTCACAGCCGACCCGTATCCGATTCCCGCGGCAGGCCCAGGTGGGAAATCGGAAGAGCTGAGTCATCCTCCTATAGTCACCTGATATGTTTATCCGGGGTAATTGGGAAGCTAGCTTAGGTCAAGTATAAGAGAGAAGATCAATTGCAACTATCTTAACTCTACAAGTATTCCATGGTATCTTCAACGTATGTACATGCTGGATAACAAAAACATTTCACACCTCGCAATGCAGTAATTTCCACATGCAGACATAAGAGAATCGAGAAATCATGCAATCATGTTATCATGCTGTCCAGGTAGGTGCAACAGTGAAAGAGATTAAGTCGAAGGGGTTGGTTTCACTTCATCAACACTCTTGCGTTTGAGAGGGTTAACAGCTTCCATATCGACAAACGTGACATTGGAATCTACCAATACTGCTCCGAGTCAGTCGCAGGACGAGGACGGGGCCATGTGGTGGTCTCCATGTCGGATTCTGTGTTTCCCGTACCTGGAGTTCCGTTGTTGACTGACGTCTCCTCATAGGATGGAGGTTCCATATTTACGTCCGGCGCAGGGCTGATGGGCCGAATACCCTCCATGGTGGTGGCTTGTCCTAAACAGGGAAATCCGGGCATGTTGTCGGATACCTCACGGCAAACTGGGTTTGCCAGACGGTCTTTCATGCCATCATTGACATAAACGAGGAAATACGGGGTCGGAGGGTTGCTGGTCGAGTCGTTCTTGAAGATCTCGTCCACGTTCTGAACCTCGGTGACGTACTCGTCATTGTATTTGCGCCATATCTTCTTGTCGAAGTCGAAGATGTAGATGTAGTAATGGCCAAAGGAGACCGACCCATGGTGCACAAAAACGGCGTACAGTCGATATGGGAGGTTATTGAAATCGGCAAATTGGCTGGAAATCATGGTCTGCGTATCCTTGATTTCTTGGTCGACAGCTATAAAACGAGTCAACATATTTGTTTCAAGTGAACCTGTGACCTGAGAACTCTTACCTTGCAGGTCGGTCTCTGCCTTATGAGCAAGGGACTCGAGTTCGCCCAGTAACTCGGTACCAGCCACAGCATTTACGGAATCGGATCCGACTTCGGCTCCGGTCTCAGTGTCGTTTTCAATGGAGTTCACATCTTGTAGCGCAGTTTTGACTCTACGGAACAATGTTGCCATGTCGACACCAGCACCCTCCTGCAGAAAAGACAAAAGTTAGCTATATAGATATGGGGCACATTGACTTAGAATATTTGATACCTTTGTCCTGAGAAGCTCTTCCCGGCGAGCCTCGAGCCTCTTCAGAGACGCCTTCCACTCCCAACATTGATTTCGTCGATCCACAACATCCGGATTCTTGGTGTCCATGTATCGATCCATGTAGATGGTTTCAAGCAAGCCGAGATGGTTAGTGGATTTGAACGAGCATTTCTTCACAGGATCAAATTGAACCCGTTGCACCTGGATCTGGAGAACAGGCGGAAGCTGGCTGATGGAAGCGAACTGCTCAGCCACAGAGTTGTCAACACTAATCTTTTGGATGTCAAATGCCCCATCGATGGCATCATAGATGTTCCGAGATCCATGGGCAACATCAACCTTGATGTCACACCACCGTTCGTCCTTCGAACGTGTGCCTTGCTCAGTGGAGATGTAAGAGCGGGTTTGGCCGTAGAACAAGCTAATGAGAGGGTTAACCTAGGGACCTTCGTGGACGATTGCTTGTAACTTACTCTTTGACCTGGTCAAGCTGTTCACCGTCACTGCCAATGCCTCGAGGCCTGATGGCGCACTGGCTCTGGAACAGAACATTGTTGATGACTTCTGTCACATCCTGCTGGGCGCCAATTTCGACCTCCTCCTTCAATTGCTTTTCCCGATCAACTTGCGGGGTGTTGCGAGGAGGGACGGGCGGTGGTAGATTGGCCGGTACACTGTCGTCTGTGTCGATATTCATGTCCTGGGGAGATCCCGCCTCTGCTTGATCCGACAGTTGGTCCAGGTCAGGGGGGTTGTTCTCCTTGTCCTCGACAAAAAGTCCAGGTGCATCGTTCACGCTATCATCCGAGACCAACGTCGCATCGCTCCCATCATCGCTGGCGGTCGAATTTTGAATAGGTACGGGGACAGCTTGACTAGAAGATGGAGCAGGCTCCATCCGACCCCCGAGAAGGGGCTGTGGGGGCCCAAGGGGTCCCAGAATAGGAGCACCTTCGATGTCGCCAAGCATCTCGGATCTAGTAGCAGTGATCGTTGATCGACGACGTATTGCCGCCTCGTTGCTTGGGCTAATTAGGGTCAACCGAGCAAGTTCCTGGCCGGGGGTAACCGAGGTTTGAGATGATGTGATCATGCTACGGAACAAGATCCGGAGCTCACTTAAGACTGCAAAAGAAATGGTTAGCTTGAGAGATATAGCCATCGGCAT
Source organism: Penicillium sclerotigenum (assembly GCA_928213465.1). Taxonomy (NCBI): domain Eukaryota; kingdom Fungi; phylum Ascomycota; class Eurotiomycetes; order Eurotiales; family Aspergillaceae; genus Penicillium; species Penicillium sclerotigenum. The sequence continues at coordinate 11,031 of CAKMRK010001476.1, read as the reverse complement.
TGAGAAAGTAACTCACATCGCTGAGATCGCTCGACCTCCTTCTTTGTGACCTTTCGCGAGCCCACTTGTTTCTTTGAGAGGTTCTCCTCGTCATCGAGATCCATCTGGAAGCGTTCAAAATTCAAGACCAACTCACGGAAAGGACGGACGGAGAAATAGAACTGCAACAGGCTGTTGAGATAGCATGTATTGCCGATGTTTTGTAGCCCGACTGGCCAATCCTCCATGCTTCTATCAGGCTCATTGGAGATACCTGCCATATTTCTCAACGCAGAGCTGTCTAGTTGTTTGGCAATAATTGTCAGAGCCTGGTTGTATCTCTCGGCATCCCCTGGGTTTTCATCGATGCAGATTGTATATGCGGCTATGATTGCCCCGTCGTCGACAGTTCGATCAGGGATTTGAAGTAGACGGTAGGCATCGCCAATGTCCATTTCACCAGCAATCATCTCTCCAGTATTGATGAAATGGTTCAATGCGACCGATTTGCGGGACTCGGCAATGAGTGCCACAGCGCGTTTCGCCAGTTCTTGGGTAAGTGGATTGTCATTAACCTAATTAATAACGACGTTAGCTCGCGTCCGGCCCACAAATAAAGCAATCGGAAAACAGACCTTTGCGGTGTACATGGTCATGACAAAATCATCCGGAGTCTGATCCTCGACCCCCAAAAAGACATTCGCTTGTTCAACAGTAGAAACGCCTATTGTCAAAATTAGCACGCCTTAGATTTTGGAGACAACATGACTGGATCAACGCACGGTCTTCTGATGCCGCCTTAATGCGCGAGCTTCCCCTGGAGTCACCAATCCGCCACAACTGCTGACGCGCTTCGGTATCCTGCGTTGTAGAGCTGAGGAAGGCATAGAATTTGCCAATGATGCTATCCTCAGTGAGGTTTGGATCACCGAAGTGAAGATGGAAGTATTGATACGCGTCGACAACGTCCTCAATGGCGTACTTTCCTTGTTCATAAGCTGCCTGGACAGCTATGTCAATGAGTTCCTTATCTTGTTCACCACGCAGACAGCCGATAGCCTTGAGAGCAGACAAGTACATCGGGGTCCTACCCGGATCGGCCGAGACCTGTCGATCGTATGCTTCGACCACAGCAAATGAGGACATATCCTCCGTCACCCCCAGGTCTTCATAGAAACTAAAGAAACATGTGTCAGATCCAATTCTATCAATTCGAATATAAGGTGTACAAACGGAGCATGAGCCATCTCAAATTCTTTGTAACGCAGAGCTCTCGGATCTGGAGAGAACATTAGTTGAAATTTCCTACGGCTAGGGTCATAATATACGAACAGTCTTGCGCTTCTAGAGCGCTGGAAATAACAGGGATAGCGGAGGAAGGAAGATTGGGAATCTGGGATCCTTTTCTTTCTGAAACGGATCTGAGATGTATCAGGGCTAGCAATTCATGCAGCACGTCGTCAAGAAAGAGACGCATCGTGTCTTGGTAAGGTTTTTCGGGATTAGAGGTCGGTTTAGGCGGGTGCCATGCCCCGGTCTCCTGAGTCAATTCGTCAGCGACATGAGACAAAACGAGACCAGTGTATCACTTGGGAAAACAATATCATTATTACGAACCTTATTATACATGAACTCTAGAAATTCAAGTAATTCCTTACAAGCAGCACCTTCCACGCCGAAAGAGTGCATGAACCTCTTATTAACAGAGGAGATGGGCTTGCTGCGTTGTGGATTTCGTAGGGCATTGGTAATGTACAGCCGCAGATTATCCAATACATTGATCGGATGCGGATCACCCATGCCTTCCATGGACTCAGGATACACTGCAGTGGCCTCTTCGGCTCGTTTCTGCAACAATTCTTTATCAGTCACCAAGCGGATGAATTGCGGACTCAGTATCGGGGAAAGAATCCGCAAAGAGACCATAGCCGAGCATGTGATGTAGGAACATTGATAGTGGTACGTCTCCGCAACCTGTCCTTTGGGAGTTTCTTCAGGCAACGTAAGGCCATTCTTCTGCCTTCCTGATTTGTAGACCAAATGATGCATGTGTCTCCCCTGGTTCTGACCAAGTGTGCCCATGTGGCTGGTGTAGTTGACCACCACTTGAAGATGATAACGACACTTTGTGCACATGGCTGAGACCTTGGACGACGTGCCTGGCCTTCTCCGGTGTTCTGGTTCTGACATGAATGTTTGGTCTTCTTTCAAGACATATTGGTGTCGACATGCTTCTGGTGATATGAATCCAGGTGGGCCATTGTAGCCTTCGGGGTAAATGGGCGGGGTTTCTGAGAGGAGATTACGGCCGGTGTCTGGGTCGTGTGCTGGATCATACAGCTGGACATCATGAATGAGACGTGGCGCGGTCTTTCCTGTATGATTGATAAAAAATGTTGTAAGAATTTGCTCAAATTATATCCCAAAATTGCTGATTCAGGCTATTGCCTTACCGGCCCTCTGTACAGACGCCATGAAGTACGATGTTCGGGGCCTGAAGGCCTCACACGGTTAGGATCTTCGTCTTGATGCTATGGGAGAGTTGATTCTCTCAAGCTTTGATTATTATCGAAGCTCACAGAGGCATACAATGTAAAAGCTCAGCTGTGATGACAATATTATCAACTGATGAAATCGCCACTCTATGCGGAGAGACAGCGGGGAGCCCACTGCACTTGGCAGCAAGCAGTGACAAGCTTTGGAACTCTCTCCTCCACAAAACGGACGGGTTTGAGATCAAGATTCACTCTTATCAAGCAACAAACAGTATGGAAGAGAACTCCTGATAAGAACAAATGAATCAAAGGGTTCGATGGAATAAAAGCATCAACATAATCATGTAGAGCTCCGTTGGAATGGCGGGCGGTGGCGGTCAGGCATGGCAGAAAGCTGACTCCAAAATCCTATTGCCAACCACATCCTATACCGCAAGCAGTCCATCCCTGCTATCACACACATATCATGGCGCACCACGACGAAGACCACAGCTATCACCCTAAGGATGCCATTTCGGCTGCCATGAAGGCAACCGCGCTCACCGGAAGCGTCGGACTCTTCGCAGCCGCTGTGCAGAACACGCTCACCAAACAGAACGTCGGTACTCTAGGCCTCTTCGTCCGTGGCGGTGGTACCATTACTACCTTTGGTATGGGCTTCTTTACACATAAATTGATGGATCAATTGCTAAACTAGATATGTTACAGCGGCCATGGGTGGTACCTATGAGTTCATCAAGACCGCTTCCGCCAACCTGCGCGAGAAGGAGGACCACTACAACGTCGCTCTAGGTGGCTTCTTCTCAGGTGCCATTCTCGGTCTCCGAGGTGAGTTCTGAATTTAATTGAGTGTATGATTATGTATTTTGGGCTAATAATCCGGTTTACCTCAGCTCGCACACTCCCCGCTGTGCTCGGATATGGTATTGCCCTGTCGACCGCCATGACCGCCTTCGAGTACACCGGTGGCTCCTTGTTCGGATACCAAAAGGACACATCGGTAGACGAGTTCGACCGCCGGACGGCGTTGCGCAAGGCATTCCAGACCCCTGGAGAGCAGACTATCTCGGAAGTGGGTGAAGGACGTGGTATGTGTTTCTTATCCGGATAGCGATATTATCTACTAGTACTAATTCCACTAGGTATCTACGGCCCTGGCTACGAAGAGAGACGCCGGGAGCGTCTTAAGGAGGCTTACGGCATTGAGGTTCCCACATCCCCAGTTCCCGCATCATAAGCCCGCATTCTCCTCGATCTGCCTTTTCCCATTGCTTTGTGTAAATTATCCCCCCATATCACGCTGCCTATCGCATGGACACGCCCATCCGATTTGGTTTTCTTTAGTCTCCAGGAAATTCAAAACAATACACATTTCATAGGATTTTGCAGTCCTAGATACACTGGGATGTGAATACATACCTACACGGTAGTGTAGGGTACTTCATGAAGTAGCCTATGAGACCAATATAATTATCGCATGGAACTCAACATTGATTAATTCTGAAGCGGTCATGTACCACTCTGGTGTTCAACAAGAATCCAAAATGAGGGGATATCCCCGGACCACCCGGGAGCCAATGACAGCGCATGTATATCAAACGGGTGGAAGATGCTTCCCAGGGTAGTATACAATCACGATGAATGCTAGATTTTTTATAAAATAAAAAAAAGGGGTTCACGGTAACACTGCCGCCTCGGAGATCTAGACAGGTACGTACACCTATAGGCGCAAACTAGTATAAGATGGCTAGATGTTAATAAAAAGATAGTCGCGCCCGGGATCGAACCGGGAACCTTCTCGGACCTGAATGTGAGCGAGACGCCATGACCATTAGGCCACGCGACTTGATTATTAATCGCTGACACCATATTGTCACTCACGCATTCTCATCTATTTTACATTTCTACGTAAAGCCTAGAAGAGGAATGCAGGGGCATGAACGTACTAGGTATATATTCTGTTGATGTCATTCAAATATCGATTAGGTTTGAGCTTATATGTGGGCTATGTATACACTAAAAATACCAGTATTATTCCTATCTACACAGAGTAAATTAGTCCTTTTAATATATGTAGAGTAGATTTTTCAGTAACTAACAAAACAGGTATGAAGCATGTTGTACGCTCCTAGGCGACAACTAGCAACTAGTTGTGGCAAAAAAGAAAATAGTCGCGCCCGGGATCGAACCGGGAACCTTCTCGGACCTGAGTGTGAGCGAGACGCCATGACCATTAGGCCACGCGACTTGTTTATATCATTTTCCATTTCTTTACCACTATGACCCAGAAACCTCCCAATCATTCTATTTATCCCATTTAGTAGTAAACCGTCTACTCTCTAACTCATAGAGTATAAATTAGTGGGATAAATTATAACTACATTAAAAAAAGTTACATAACTATTTCAAGTCATTTTACTATAATGAAATATGTAACGAAACTATGTAATTATAGTTTCATTATAGTAAAACGACTGGAACTAACTATCTAGTTAGTTAATTGTTCCGTAGTCAAGTTAAAAATATAATTATGCCGTAGTCAAGTTAAAAATATAATTATGTTGTAGAGGAGTTCCTTTACCGTCTGGTTAGTGATGCTTCAAAAACAGGAAAAGCTTAATAATCAAGTCGCGTGGCCTAATGGTCATGGCGTCTCGCTCACACTCAGGTCCGAGAAGGTTCCCGGTTCGATCCCGGGCGCGACTATTTTCTTTTTTGGTCTTCGTGTGTGAACAATACGTTTCATTTGGTCTCGATCAGTTCTGTCTTTGTACAACTACCAATTGGTCCCCGACTATCTTTCCACCCTAGTGCAAATAACAAAAGCTTGGAAGTAACCTTGCAACTTGAAACGGACAGCCTTCTGCTTGAGAATGCGACGCTTTTCGAGATTCTTTTGTCCACACTCGAAGTCATTACCCAGGAGGATGTCCTCTACGAGTGGTAAACCTGGTCTGTTTGAGTACACTTCTGGGCGCTTTTTGTGAGTAGCTGCTGAACGTGTCAATCGTGATAAACTGACTTGCTGCCTCAAACTAGATTTAACGAAGAGCTCCGCCGCGCTGAACGCCGTATTCAATTTGACGTGGATGCCCTTGCAAGGGCGGCCTGCCATTCTGTCGGTCGACACCTCAATGGCGTAGTTTCGATCACAAAACTCGCCGAGGGGGGCTTCAATCGTGTCTTACAAGTCACCTTCAATGACGGATATGCAGTTCTCGCAAGGCTACCGTATAAGACGACTGTTCCGAAACACCATGCAGTGGCGAGTGAAGCTGCTACACTCGCACTTTTACGTGCTCATGGGGTCCCAGTCCCAAAAGTCCTTGCGTATTCTCCAGATCAGATAAACACCGTTGGAACGGAGTATATTCTACTTGAAAAGCTTGAAGGAGCACCCTTAAGTGACCAGTGGTTCTCAATGGATACCAAAACTCGGGTCAAAGTAATGAGACAGATTGTTGATATGGAGAGACGGTTTATGAGCATCCACTTCCCAGCAAGCGGAAGTCTTTACCACCGCCGTGATCTTGACGGCTCACAACACTTTATCCCAGTCTCGGACGATATCGTCGTTGGTCCAACTACACAGCATGAATGGTGGTATCGAGAACGGGCCTCTCTACAGGTTGACCGCGGCCCATGTAAGTTTTCATCTAGGAGTCTCTGTTTTCTTTGGAAATATTAACTTCGAGCTAGGGAATACCTTTTCTACATGCTTTGAAGCACCCGCGAAGCGCGAGATAGAATTTTGTGAAAGATTTGGCAAACCACGCCTACACGTCGAAAGATACCTGCGAGAAATACACCAGCTCCAAAAGATCTCACCTGTTCCGTACCAACATCTTCTTACCAAGTATTTAAAGTTAGCGCCCTACCTCGACGTCCCATCCGGCCACCGCATGTCTCGGCCGACTCTTCGCCATCCAGACTTTTCACCTAATAATATCCTGGTGAATACGTCTAACGACATAGTAGGCATCATTGACTGGCAACATACAGTCATTCTGCCCCTCTGTCTGTGTGCTGGAATCCCTGATCATTTTCAAAATTGGGGCGATCCATTATCCGAGACATTATCTAAGCCGGAGGTCAAGTTGCCAGACAATTTTGATCAACTCAGTTATGAAGAACAAGCAACTGTACAAGAAACGATGCGGAGACGAATTGTTCATTTCTATTATGCTGCGTTGACCATGAAATCCCTGCCTAACCATTTTGATGCCATTAGAACCGAAAACTGTATGCTTCGAGCGAAGCTTTTTCATTATGCACAGGCTCCCTGGGAAGGGGACTCTATCTCGTTGAAGTATGCCATGTTGCAGGTCCTCAAAAACTGGCCTATGTCTCTTGATGAAGAATCACAAACGAGATCTGTTGAGTGTCCAATTCATTTTTCCGAGGAAGAGACGCTGAAATGTTCAGAGGATCATCGCCAAGAACAAGAGAAACTACAGGAACTGGGCGAAATGAGGGATATAATCGGGACAGATGCCCTAGGTTGGGTTTCAGATGAGGATGAGCTTGAACGGTGCAGGGCTATCATTCAGAGTATCAAGGATGGTTTGATGGAACACTCAATCACTGCATTGGAGAAAACTGCGGTCCTTGCCCATTTTCCTTTCGATGATCATGAAGAAAATGCGTGATATATTTTCATATTTCGGATTTCGACCTTGATAAATAAGACATTGTGCCTTCCTAGTGTGTGCAAGTATGCTCCTGGTCGGGATAGTCTCCATTGGAGCGCTTAAGGAGTCTTAAGGGGTCTTTATTCATACGTATGTGTAGTTCCTCTTTTCTCTCGTAGCTCTTGTGGATTTAAGTATAGTAGATTTCGAGACCAGATTTCCCAACCAATCACTTTCTAATAATAGATTCTATTCTGATTCTAGAACAATTGTATGATGTATAGTAGGAGGAAGGCTAAGATAGTCGAAAATAAGTTAAAGCGCTCGAGTTTATACCGCTTGCGATTATCTAGGCGGCTAGCTATATTAGAAATCGAGCCACTCGCTGTTCGGTGTGATAATATCTTAGAGACTCCTAAAAAAGTGACCGCGAAGTGATTAAGCTTCTAGAGATTCGCAAACACAAACTCGGTGTGGGCCATGCTAATATGCCAAAGAGCATGGCTAACCTAATATCAACTTATATGAAGCAGAGCAGCTTTTTGTGCTTATGATAGAGAACTTTAAAACAATGCTTAGCGGAGAGCATCCTGATATACTCACGAGCATGGATAACCTAGTATCAACTTATATGAGCTAGGGTCGATAGGATAAGGCTGAGGAGCTCTTTTTGTAGACTTATAGAGATATTTAAGACAAAGTTTGGCCGAGAGCATCCTAACACGCTAAAGAGTATAGGAAATCTAGCTTCGGCATATATACGGCAGCACCGATAGGAGAAGGCCGAAAACCTTCATATGCAGGTGGTAGAGGCTCACAAGAAGGACCTTAGCGAATATCATCCTACCATACTGGTAAGTTCAGTAAACCTAGCATTAACGTAGGAACCGCGGCCGATAGGAGGCGGAAGAGCTCAACATAGGAGTGATAGAGGCTGGTAAGACAATTCTTAGCAATAATCACGCAGACACACTAACGAGCATGACCAATCTAGCATCAACATATTAGAGCTAAGGCCGACAAGAAGAGGCCGAGAAGCTCTTCGTGCAGGTTATAGAAACTCACAAACGAAGATCGGCGACGATCATTCTGACGCGCTAAGGAGTGTGCATAATGTGGCATTGACATACCTAAAGCAGGGCCGATGGCAAGAGGCTGAGCAGCACTTTGTTCAGGCGATAGAGACTCAAAAGATGAAGCTCGGCGTGGGCCACCCCGAAACGCTTATAAGCATGCCCGACGTCACTTTTACCCAGCAGTCTTCAGGTCACAATACGTCACAATACCGAAGCCATCGACCTAGTGCGAGCTTGTGTTACCTAACAGCACCTAGGTTATGGTGGGCCCCCATTAAGCCTCCACGAAAGCCTACAATTTTATAAAAAAAAAGCTGGTCTTAGCGTTTATAAAGCTACGAAGTTATCAAAATAAATAACTTTTTTTTATAACTATTCTGGTTTTATCTCCTGAAAATTTCCATATTATCACTATAATAAGCTAGAAATTTTATAAAAATATACCGAATTCAAAGTTAATAGGTTTTATGTTCTATGGAATTACACTCACTACACTCCTACCTCAGTGCCCATGCCATCGGACCCCCATGCCCTAGTATCCATCCGTCCGCAGCATGAGAATTGCCAGGACTATCTGAGTCTGGTGCTGCGATCCTCTCTTCAAGGATGAAGCCTAACAGCACTGATGCGAGAAGGGCTCTTTAGCATCAGCTCGCTGAACCTTGTTGTACTTCGCGGAGATCGCTCAAGCTACGGCTTTTCGGGCGATGATTGTGAGATAGAATAAATGTTGTTTTGAACTCTTTTGTTATATACCCCTAACCTTTATCAACATGATGCCCGACAGTCTCCAGGCTAAACCTATTGCATTTTTTTTAACATAACCCGCTCACAGCCCGTATCATTAATCTCCATATCACCGCTTTTAAGCTCAACGTCGACAAACCCATTCCGGAAGTACAGCTTACGAGCTGGGTAATTCTTTTCTACCACAGATAGTTTAAGAACGGTGGCACCAATGCCGTAGGCCCATTCCTCAACCGCAGCTACCAGTGCGTCCCCGACACCACGACCCCGTGCAGCGGGAGCTACCCACATAGATACAAGCTCTGCAACCCCAGGCTCATTAAGTAGAAACCCCCCGGCCATACCCACTACCGTGTCTTGGAGAGAAGCAACCACTTGGTAGCCGCCGGATATGCTAAGCCGGTCGCGCCACCGTTGCTCGGACGCATTCTCCCAGTCTGCGAGTTTCGATGAGAATGCATAGGGTGCTTTTGTAAGCGCAGCCAGTCTTTGGTGTTTCCATGTCTCCCATTCATCGGGACCGATAACTCGAAGCTCGATCATTTGTATGGTTGAATATTAGAGAGCGAGATTGAGGTAAAACCCAAGTATGAGCCTGCAGGGCAAATGCGGGTAACGGCAGCAACGGAGCATATAGTCAAAACCCCTAGAGGTCGACATTAGCTTGAGTGGGCGGTAGCATATGAGGCCAAACGCTAGAAGGTGGTAGAAGGGACAGGAGAGATAAGAGCTGTAGGAAAACTTAAAGTACTTACGTTGGCCTACCAGTGCCAGTCCTCTGCAGCAATAGCACACAGCCTTCACGTCAAAGGTAGATAAAGGTAAAGTCTGCAGAGAATAATAAAGAAAGGGAAGAGGATTTGCGTAGATTAAGCTCTATCCTTCGGCCATGGAGGCTTACGGTATTTTACAATGACTCATTGGACGATGGAGCCCTGAAGGCCAATACGATACGAATCGTGACTTTTCACAGTAACCTGACAAGGATTAACGAGGTTCCAAGTACGGGCCGAGAAACAGAACATGAGTGTTGAAGGAGTGATCTGTTTTCGGAATCCACTGTAGAGCCCAGGTTCTCTAGGGCTACAGTATTACTACACAATACAGCCCCTAATTCAAAAGGAATTCGATGCTGTCTTTTACGTTATCTCCTACCCCACTGGGAAAAGCCCCTGGAGGGACTGTCAGGTTGATACTCCAGCAAAACGGTGTGGCTTCAACTATGATTGTTCTTTGTAGTTCTTGTTCCAAAAGGCAACACATCGAAAAGTGGTCCAATAACATGGAATAGAGAGAACTTTGCATGTTCGCTCAAGCGAGAATCGCAACTCAAGACTCTCAATGGCTTGGCTTCAGCCCAAGTTTGGTTTTCTAGGTAGGCACTTCATACTCAGTGACATCCATATACATATATTTCTTAATGCTACGCGTCACGTGATGGCGATTAACTTGGGAATATGTTCAGGTGACCGCTGATAAGAACCTTGGAAGGTCCAGAGGAAACATCCCATGGATGGTTCTGAGCGGAACCAGATATGCAGTTCACGGATATCCGGATGAGCCGAGAGATTGTACCTACAACATACATATCTACATACCTAGGTATAGTATATACATATATACATATATACATGGTCAAAGAGGGACAAAGTTTCCAAGTTTGATCTACTCCGATGCCGACGTCATGCACTGTTCATCACTAGACATTTCCCCCTTTTATAGATTCCAATAATAATCTTAATGGTTTCTCTTAGGGGAGTCCCTCAGCCACTTTCCCCTACAGGCAACCATATAAATTAACTAATAGGAGTCTTTATTGTGGAGTACTATGTTACTATGCTACTATGTTAATATGTGAATAGGTGAATAGGTGAATAGGTGAATATGTTACTATTTACACCTAGAATATGAGGACCTGTGGGATTGAGGCCGAAAATGACCGCTTTTGAGGCCAGAAACGGCTGCCTTGGCTGCTAGCACCACATGGAAAAGCTGGCGGCACCACATGGGGCCTGATTTCTGCCTGATTACTGCCAAGCCTTTCAAGCCTGTTAATTACAAATTTAACCACCCCCTTCCTTCTTCCATACACGCACCCTTTCT